>JAVRKA010000061.1:600000-792500 GCA_034508555.1 Venustoraphidia nigricollis | reverse complement strand
AAAAACTTGGTTATTTGAATTTTTCACATAAATTTTGAGGTTATGTGAAAAAAGTGTAAAAACGAAAGTTGTAGATATTTTTATTACCTACAACTTTGCCATTTAACTTTTTTTCATAGGACTTGTAGTTTTGGCGGAAATCGAGATAAACCGTTTTTTACCCTTAAAAACTCACCCCCTTCCCCTTACCGACCTCAGATCGACCGTAAATTATTTTTCCTTTCATTTTTGTTATATCTCTCTACCTTTTCCAATGGGTTTCATTCTACTATAATTTTTTTTGGTCTCAAAAATTATCGACCCTGGTCTAATATCCGAATACAAAAACACAGACCAGGCTGAACGATAGCGGGGTTTAATCCACTCTAAAATTTTTAAATTAGTAATTTTTTTTCTCAGTAAACAGCCCTTGAGACATTTTGAAATTTTAATACCTTAAAATTTAGTTTTTAAGAAGTTGAAAATTAATCGGGTCTAAAACTTAGCCAGGTGTTTGCAAAATTATATTTTTGAAAAATTTAAAAAATATATTTGAAGCACGTTAAAATTTAAACAGAATAATATTGGTAACTAAAAATTGATATATTCAAAAAAACTGGTAGTTTCGGGGGGACATTCTACCTGTCAGGTAATTTAAAATTTGAGGGTCGGTTTAGCTCCGCTTCCCTTCAGCCAGATCTGTGTTTTTGAATTCGGATATTACTAAAGAGATATTGTACAAATTTTCAGTGTCTCAAATACTTACCTAAAATTGTCTAACAGCTCTCGCGATATCAGAGATTACACGATATTAGTAAAGTACATGCAATTAATATAGTCTCTAAATGACACGTATGTAGAGGAAGGTCTCCTGTAATTACAGTGACTTCATAGTAAAATCGTACCCCGGACTCGAATTTTATTCTTATTCAAATTTTCCTAACTATTATGTGCGAATATTGTTACAGTACATCAATTGTTTTATAAAGAGAGTGGCGAGACAAAGACAGATTGTAGGTTGGACGTCTATAATATACAATCTCTCTCTCTCTCTGTCGCCACTCTCTTTATAAAACAATACTACTGTACAATGTCAAATACATAGAGTAATTGTACTACTGTGAAATACTTTGCCATCAGAAATGTTTGCAACAATTAAATTTTACATGATCGTTGCCAAAATAGCACTTTCTAAAATACGGAGGTTATATTTAAAATCTATTTGCTTTCTTATATTTATTGTAGTATGTTGGAATTGATTCATAAATAAAATTGTTCAAGTTACTGAGTATCAGCTGTTCAATATACTTCCTTTGTGTGTGTACATATAAAATGTTTCGAAAATCTTTTATGTTAGTGCTTCAAAATAAACTATCCAAATGTATTATTCTTGCCATATGACTTTTAGCTAAGTTTTTACAGTTTCATTGATCGGAATAAATGATTTAAAACCAGATAAAAACGAGAAAATTAGCACATTTTACAATTTGTGTACTGAAAATATTAAATTTGAAAAAAGTTAGTGAGCACGCCAAATTTATCAATATTTTTAACATAAGTTTGTAAAGAAAAAATTTCGAAATGTTAATATGCCTTCCCGTAATTCGAAATCTCGTGATATAATATTGACGAATATCATGTTTTTTTTATTCAATTTTTAGTACAAAATATATGTTTTTTGAAATTTTTAACCCGGAAGCCAAATGTTGTGAAGCTTAGTGCTTCATCGCAGCTAATAAAAACAGTAAAAAAATGAATTTTGCGACAACAATTCGAAATTTCCCGAGAGCATATTTTACGATCTGAAGAATCCGTCATCTTTACCACTTATTTTCCGATCGGTGATCTCGTATTTTCCTGGTTGTTTCTTTTAACTGTTGGCAACATTCCTTTCTTATAAATCGATGCACAGACGTTAAGTAGTGTTTGGTTTATCGAATTATCATAACAGACTCTCGGTGCATGTAGATGATCGTGTAAGCATAGGTGTACCATTCTGGTATTTACATATTACTTGTGGCTGAAGTAACAAGTAGGCGCCATTAGGCGTTAGTACACTACGCTATGGATATTTCGAAACTATTCAGCTACAGTGAACGGTTAGATAACAACACGTTCGAAGAAGAAGAAGAATCGTCGATTATAGACGCTCAACAACTCGAGTCATCAGCGTCTATATAGGGTGCTAGAAAAGTCCGAAAACGCAGAAATATCTCAAAGGGATGATGTTTTCATGGAAAATGTTCCGATTAAAAGATTCTCAATTCCAAGGAACGCTTATTTTGGTGGCAAAAAATTCACCCCTCGAGGGTGCCCCTGCGGGGGGCTGGGGTCAAAATGTCAAATGGCAAGCCCTATTTTTCTTCATTAGATCGTATTTTCCAGACAAAAATAAACATTTTTTGTTCGAGAATATTCATAAAAGATACGTTGTCTGTATTTCTGAAATTGCTTAAACTGAAAACGGGAAAAAATACTCTTCTGAGGAAATAAAGAAATACCTACATGTTAGGGGTTGCGGGGGTTTGGAGGGGGGGATCATTAATAAAAGATACGTTGTCTGTATTTCTGAAATTGCTTAAACTATAAACGGAGGAAAATACTTTTCTTAGAAAATAAAGAAATATCTACATGTTCGACTGTCTTTTGAACACATCTTACCGAACGGGGTGGGGGTAGATTTTGTATAAAAGAACTGTGGGTACAATCTATACAACGTGGATGAAGTCGCGGGTAAACCTCTAGTCTGTCATATATCAAAAAGTTTCAACTTCGCCAAGCCACTCGTGGACAAAAACAAATCGGAGAAAGTGTCTTTGCTTCGAAAATACACATTCGATATAAAACGATAAAGTCGACAGTACTGAAATCGTCTTCTGTCGTTGGATTATTGCACTACTACGGTATCATAACTTGCCATTAGAGGAGGTCACATAGCATAATATGATAATATGCTTGCATATGATGCAACACAGTGTGCCCTGAAATGATTCAAAAGACCGTGACGTCACAGGAACAGATTACATGTTTTCCTCATTACTGAATATTAGATAACGAGATGCAGCCAGATTGTGTTTGAGTACCATCTAACCGCGTCCATTATAACACCACGTTTGGGTGCTTAATACTAAAGCTACAAACACTCAAGGATTACCTTATCATTAATCCTTATATATATTCTCTGTGTCCACTATGATTAAAACTGTGCTGTGGTGCCGCAGGCGAAGCTGACAGATCATTTGGAATACGAATGACAGATTTTTCCTTAACTCTTCAATTCCCAGTGTCACTTGTAGGTGACAGAAGTTTAATATTTTTTTTCTACCACACGGAGATTTTATTATTTAATTCCACTACCATTGTCGCAAAGCCAATGAGTAAAAGTATTAATATTTTTTTTTCTAACAACACTAGCCAAATGTCATCTGTCAAATATAATAAGATATAGAAATTAGTTTCACGGGTAATTGGAATAAAAAATTGATTTTTTATTCCAATTACCCGTGAAACTAATTTCTATTATTACATATTTTGGAATTGAACTTTAAAGATGAATAATAAGATATTTCGCGCGAAATTCGAGCAGTCTGTATTTGTATAATCTCTTGCGATAAAAAGTGAAATAAAAATGCCTAAACCGTAACTATTGTTATTTTTTCTTATTGGTAAAAATAACTTTGAACACGTTTTTTATGACGTTGGAAATATGCCGCGTCACCTACGGGTGACACTGGGCATTATAATAACCGTTTACGCCGCAACAGAAGCTCTCAAAAGAAATAATTTTTCCCGTTTTTGCAACATCTTTCATTGATGCTCCGTTCCTACTGGTCGCAGCTTGATATTATGTAGCCTATAGCCTTCCTCGATAAATTGACTATCCAACAAAAAAATAATTTTTCAATTCAAACCAGTATTTCCTGAGATTACCGCGCTCAAACAAACAAACAAACGAACTCTTCAGCTTTATGATATTAGAATAGATAAGTGTTTTGTTTCTTTCAGATAAACTATTTTTATTATAAAGAAACTGATATATCTAAATATAAATGAATATCATTATAAATTCTAACGTTTTATTCTTACCGTAACAATAAGAGACAATCTGTGTCTGCTTCAAAGTCTTAATTTCATAACGCCCAGTGTCACCTGCAGGTGACACCCCCATAAAAGAAAATTGGGGTAGTTTATTTTTTATTTATATTTTTTCTTGTCATAACCAAATGTATATAAGGTATTTTATTTAAAAAGAAACCAAAAATCTTTATTAACTTGGACATGGGAATTGAAGAGTTAATTATGTTTTTCTTGCACAAACCATGTGCTTTGCTGCCACAAACGAAATTGGCAAACTCAACAAATGAAGGTCAAAAAAATTTTTGCGGTATAGAAATAAGTAAATGTAAAAAACAGACGACTGTATCGATTGCATTTTTAGGGTTCCGTCCCTCAAAAGGAAAAAAACGGAACCCTGATAGGATTCCTCGCGTGTCCGTCTGTCACAGTCAATTTGCTACTACTGGACCATGTGAGTTGAAATTTGGTACACATATTGTCTAAGTCGATGACCCAGACGGACGTGTAATGTAAACAAATTAATTTTGAGCAAGGGGGTCCTTTAGGGGAGCAAATTAGGAAATTAAAAAAAAATTTGCAAATTGTACCGTGTAAATGAAAGGACTTGTAGTAAGGGTCTCAAATATATTTTTTTATAATAATAATAATGAAACGGAATAGTACGAAACCCTTTTCTCACGAGGTCGACTTTCACTTGACCGGTTTTTTTATAGGTAGGTACCTACTGTTAAAAGTAGTAATATATTAAGTTCAGTTAAAGGACTGCACATACCTGTCAAGCATAGACCAGCACGACCAGTCAACACAAACAGCTGCAACCTGTACGATATCGCTCACTAGACCAGCATAAACCTGGACAAACTAGCACGTTTTAGTGCAGGTTTCGTGATGTGCGGTAGAGATTTACCAGTAGTTTTATCAATACAATTTAATTAATGAAAATGTTAAATGATACATCACTAACGACAGAAATTCCAGGCGACTGACTGACGGTCCTTGCTGGGTACTGGTTGCTAGTTGTAGGTGCTGGTCAAATGTACGCTACTCCGTCAAATACCTTCTCGAACCGTGCTTGGCTGGTCGTGCTCGTTAGATCGGCGCGGTCCTTTAGTGTTAAAAATTATTACTTTTAAAATCGAGGCCTTCAATTGATTGCTAAAATAATAAATTGAAAATTTGAATTGATACTACGCTCTGATAAACCACCCAGCAAGTGATAACAAGTAATAGTCATAAAATAGAATGCGCGATTTCGCGTAAGTAAGTTTAAGATTCTAACATTTTCAAAATTTTGTTATTTTTTAGGATACCGTGTCAAAATGGTAAAAAACGGTAGCTTTGTGGTGCCAGAGTCGATTTTTTTCGTCAGCTAGAATTCGTGATAATACAAAGTATTAAAATGTGTTGTTCATTTTATTAAAATCGTGCAAAAATATATTTCAAGTAACGATTTTGATTCTTCTCTGAATTCACAAAAAAGTAATGAAATCGTAAATATAAATTTATGAAAATGTACGAAATGCAAGAGTTGCATTTTCTTTTCCTGTGTGCGGTTGAAAATATCTACCTTACCGACTGAACCCCGATTTCTGATGTTTGAGAAACAAGAAAAGCGAATCCCAGTTTTATTATATTCTTTTATGTATATCCTTGTCTATGAACAAGATAATATAATCATTTAAACTTTAACTGTGTTGAGCAGAATCTCTACAAAAGTTGGAACAGTAAAACTTATTAAAGTGGATTTTCTCGGTTAAAACACTGATGCCCTGTAAATAATTCTGAAATCGTGAACTTCGTAAGTTATAAAAAAGATTGTAAAATACAAAAAACTTAAAATAGAGACACATTATGTCCGTCGGCAGATTGCAAAATATGAGTTTATAACATAAGATTTATGTAAATTTCAACTGGCAATAATCCAAACGGAAAATCATACTTGAAGAGTCTTAACAAAACGCTGTATAGTAGATTACAATCTGATTATTTATCTTCCTTGCTAAAAACTACAATATATCTTTCTTGCAAATAAAAACATATTTCTTTTTGTAACAATGGTTTCTTTGCAGTTACAATTACGTAAGTCTCTTAATATAGAAATAATAGCTATAATAGTTTGCAATAATATTATGAAACACTCATTCTTGCAATTATAATGCGAAATTCAGTTTAAAAAAAAATCACTTTTGACTCACAATTACACTTAGCTCTAAGTTGAGTGAAGATTCTAATGATACCTGATGTTAAAATTAGCTTTCGGAATATGTAGAATACTGCTGCAAATATGCTTTATTAGGAAACGTTTTGACTGTTTAAATATGTCACTGTAAAATTATTATTACTAACTCAGCCGCCGCGATAGTGGAAGATTGGGGTTCGTGTCCCGACAGTGATATATAGTTTGAATAGTAAATTTTCCTAACATCGTATTCCAACAATAATATTATAGTTAACTATATTAACTATTGTTTCTCTATTTTAAGCATTTTAAGCTTATTTTTATACATCTAACCATCGTCGCAAAACGATCCACGTTTTAAATTTAAATATGATTACTATATAAATATAATAAAAACATAGTTCTGTTTGTCAGTTCCAAGTTGGCACAAAAACAACTGATCCGATTTATAATATTTACATAGTTTTGAAATGGTCTGCATTTTGTTTCATCTCATTTTTAACCCTTTCGCTTCCAGTGTACAATTTTCTTTTGCATGTTGGTACTATGTTTAATAATGCATATTTGTTATTTTCCGCAACACTAGTGCCATCAACATGTAATTTATTAACTTCAATCATAATACATTTGATTCTATTTGTAATTAACTATTTCATTTTTTTTAAATTCAGTTGATTAGACAACCATTTTTTAACCCCCAACGCAAAAACACGTGCGTTATAAGCTTGATCGCGTTATAAGCTTTCAAACGGGTGAACCCATTTGGATGCGATTGTCTTATATGAAAGCAGGTTTTCTAGCGGTGGTTCTTAGACATATTTTATCAAAATCGGTTCAGCTGTTTCAAGGTCATCAGCTCTTTTCTTAGCTGCGGTAGGGATCTTAGACACATAACGGGTATTTTGTCTGTAGCTAAGTATAAAAATTTTAAAAATTAGTTAGTTGTGAATATTAATGATAATAGAAAACAGTATCACGGGTAATTGGAATAAAAATAAATCAATTTAAACACTCATTGATTGCAACGTTTCGTCTTTTATTTAATTAAGACTTTTTCAAGCTCTGAACAAATTTTTTACAAAAATTAACATTCATATAATAAAAATATTAAACATTATGGATTAAATAATAATATCTGGAATTGAACTTTAAAGATGAATTAATGATAACATCCCACTTTTTTTAAATATTTTATTTCAATAAATTAAAAATTTATTTTTAATCACGTCAAAGAAGTACAACTACATAAGTACATCCCACTTTATATGTCTAAAAAGCTTTGTATTTCATTAGTTAAATTAATTTCTAATCGAGCATTTTATATACCCCTTTATAGCTTTATTATATTTTTTAACCTGTACTTGAACTAGAAATTTGTTATGTAATACACTCTATATGATGAAATCCGAAAATATATTGAGAAAAACATTATGTTTGATTGTACTACTCGGAATCTATCAAACTAAGGAAATTACTATTGAGCGCTACAAATTAAGCAGTGGCGTACTTTATAAAAAAAATATACTACTTGAAAAACAACTCTTCTTTCAATAGTATCTATCGATAAATATTTTTTTTTTATAAATATATTAAAAAGAATTATTTTCTACACAACTAATATTTTCAAAGCAAATTATATTCTTTTTGACAAATCTCTACGCAGTATAGTAATGCTGGGTTGCAAAAAGCGGTCAGAAAATCTAATTTGACAATGACAGATTGTGAGCACACATATTTCTCCGTAAGAAAAGGATTGTAGAATTTTAAAACGATCTTGCTCGAAAAATAATTAATTAATTATTTATTTTTTTGTATAAGCTCTAAGGAATTTTTGATGGAGTATTCTGATTTAAATTTAATCGATTCAAATGACATTTTCTTAAACTGAGCAGTGTAGTTTTTTGCACAATTTCCACTTCAAAACAAGTTTTTTCGCCTTTGTATCAAAATTTAGCTTAAGGTAGTTGTCGTGGTACAATATTGTCAAAAAGTTATAGATTATACGCGCCACAAAAGTATACTAGCTTGTAGCTAAGTGATCCATAATTTGTACGCAAGACTGTACCCGTGGAAACGTAACCCATACAGTATTCATATGCATGTATACTTTTCTATAAATTGTTAAACTTTAAACCGTTATTTATAAATAATTAGACGGTCAAAAATTTTTTCTTATTTTTTTTCAACTCATAACAAATGCATTGAAAGACTGTCAGTTTTTGGAAAGTTTCTGCCAGATAGTTCTTTTTTTATAAATAAGAAACTGGTTCAGAACTACAGAGATCGTATACAATCAATGTTAATTATCCAATTTTTAATTGAATTTATCTCGGATTATATACGGTCGATCGACTTCAAATTTTCAGGGTAATTGTATTATCATGTCCTTAATAAGTATACAAAAATTAAGAATTTTCTGACTGTGTGCCCTAACCACGACAACTACCTTAAGGAACAATATTTTTCTATGTAGATCAATCTATGATTTTTATGTGAATACAATTTAATGTTTTACATAACAGCGACATTAGACTACTCGGCATGTATAAAAACTGTAATTATATTATCACAATGTAAGATCACTGGCAAACTAATTGTTTTGACAATGCTTTTTGCAACTTAGCATAAGATTTTTACAAAAAATTCCAGCTAATTGGGCGACAGATTTTCCCCAAAAACAATAGGGCTCTTCATATTTGCATATAGGGTTGCCAGGACGCTAAACCTAAAAGCCGAACAGACCAGCCAGTTTAGCCGGATATTTGGGTATAAAAACCGGACACCCTACATTATTGAGGATTTTTTTCTCAGTATTAATAGGTACGACAAAAAAAAAAACCCGGGTCGCAGTGCCAAAACCCTGCCGACAATGTAGTGTATTTGCTGATACAGGCAGTGTGGCTTTATTATGCGAACAAGTTGGTTTTTGGGCTAAATAAAAAATTTTACTCCTTAATACAGCTCTAAAAATAACATTTTTTTTCTTAATTGCAATATTATTATCAATCGAACCTCTATACCAAATTATATGCAACTTTCAGTAAATAATTCACACTATCTGCAAACTAGTGTTTTCATAAAATTTGTAAGTCCGGTCCTGTCAGGCCGATTTTATTAACATTTTAGGGACACATTTTAATTACTACCAGAGGGTTAAATATCAATTTTGAAACGATTCGGAGAATTTTTTCGGTATTTTGGGCCCCAAAAACATTTTTCAACCCCTAAAAACTACCCTTAAAATGGCCCGATTGGGCCCATTTTAAATAGGCTTCGTGCGGTGGTGGATTCCAACATGTGTGCCAAATTTCGTTAAAATAAATTAACTTCTTCGAAAGTTATAGCCCGCACACATATATACCTATATATATATATAAATATATATATATATATATATATATATACATATATATATAAACATTTTTAAAAATGGTGGCAAAGTGTTTAGGAGGTTATGAAACGTCGAGAAATTTTGGTCCGACCCCTAGGTCCCGCCATCCGACCGACGCCAATAGTGTATGTTGCCATATGGCAAATACACTAATTATGTAGAATCAAACTTTTTTGATTATTACCATAAATCTTGTTAAATTCTAATGAAAAATAAATAAAACGCCAAATCAGTCCAAATAATTTATTTTCTATCAGTCAAATAAAGCCATCAGTCAAAATTAAATTCTAAATAAACAGTTTTAAATTATTCTTAAATTAAATAAAGGCAATTGTCTGGCCTGCGATCGGGCCTCGCTCGTTTGCGAAATGTATAAAAAACCTAAAAAGCTGGAAACCGTTTAATTTTGGCCAGACACGCAATCAAAAAGCTTAACTATGTCCTGCTTTATCCGGACGTCTGGCAACCCTGTTTGCATACCAGACATCCTCCCAAAATTTGGTTTCAATCCGTTTAACCTAAATCGCGCTCACAAAGAAACAGACGTATGGGGTTTTTTCAAAAATGTTTTTTAGATCAGGAAACCACAAAACGAAATAATATTGTAAAATTTTAAAAAGGGAATTTTGACCCAAATTAGTACCGTTCTTTGTTTATGAGTGTGACGATGAATTTGGATTAGTTATATTAATATTAGATAAATAATTAATTAAACACTTTCAAATGAAAAGAATCATAAAATTGAGCGCTTTCGGGAGTCTCCCATCATCAGAACTAAAAATATACACATGCAAAATATCATTCTACAAAACAATTTTTTTTATACAAAGTTTTATACTTACTAATTTAAAATAGCACTAATATGTCAAGTACAAACATTAAAATGGCTTAAATTTTATAAAAATCATCATGTTGTTGCTGAATAACTCAAACAACCTGTCACAAATTAAAATACTACGTAGTAACAAATTCAACTACAGTGAAAAGTAAGATCGAAAAGTAAGATCCCCACTAGTGGGTTGGAATGGTAAAATAGGTATCATGAGATTGATTTCAAATTGTGATGTGTTGAATAAATTGATAAAAAAGACCTTGAAATCTAGATTAAGCTTTGGCGATAGACGCACAGTTTGTGTACCACTGATATACATTGGCTGCAGACAACAAAGCTTGTTTGGTTTTTATGCTTTGCTTCAATTCCAACTGCTTTACTATTTTATTGTCATATGACCTCCTCGATCCTCCAGTAAGAGGTATACCACGTGTGGCTTTACTGCATACTACTGTATGTAAAAATAAACACGTAAGAAGTTTTTCTACTACATTGTCGGATGTTTTATTTTAATATTTTAAAGTTGGCAGTTTTATTATTTTTATTATACCGACATACAATATTTAAACGAATGTGTATATACAATGTAATCTTTGTTTAAGGCTGTCGGAACGCTCTGAATTTTGTTTGTGCTGAGACCCAGCGGTAAGGGGAGAGGTAGGCAAAAGACATATTGTGGTTGTGACTTTCTTTAGCTCTGTCTCGCTCAAATCATCCGCACGTTTCAATTTTTGGCTGGTGCCAACTACGAGGATAAAAGATGCTATTGCAAGGGTGCCGCTGTCAATTGATTACTCTAATTTTTAAAAATATTTTAAAGATTTAAAAAACTTTTCCGAAAAAGGAAGAGTCACTTTTGGTTTGTCATGGAACAGTTTTGTGAAATAAGTACGAATAAGGCCGTAGTGTGACATTGAAAAGGTGTGTTTTTTTAGCACAATTAATGCCAACTTTTTTCTAGTAAATCGTACATAAATTACAAAAGTAGTCCATTAGAGACCTAGATTTGTCCTTTATCTTCCTTACAGAGAAAGAATTTTTGCAGAATGTTGACGAATAAGTCTACAATCAATTGACAGCCGAAGCTCTATTTTTGGTTTAAATTCAGAGCGTTCCGCGACAGCCTTAAGGTGATTGATCTCCCAGATTGTAAAATATGCAGTCGGGAAATTTCGAACTGTGGTCGCAAAATTTAATTGAATACTGTTTTTATTAAGCACCAAGCTTTAAAAATTTGGTATGCCGCCTCAAAATTTATATATTTTTTCCCTAAACATTAAATCAGAAAACATTTGTCACTATTTATTTACAGCACGTCACGAGATTTCGAATTACGGGAAGACAAATTAACAGTTCGAAGTTTTTTCTTTAGAAACGTATGTTAAAAATACTGGCAAATTTGACATGCCCAATATATTTTTTTTTAATTAAATTTTTTCTGTACAAAAATTTATGTAAAACTTATGCTAATTTTAAATCATTTATTTAAATCAAAAAAACTGTAAAAGCGTGGCTAGAAGTCATATGAGAAGAATGTTATATATTTCTAGTTTATTTTGTAAGGATTAACATCAAAGATTTAAGGCTGTCGGAACGCTCTGAATTTAAGCCAAAAATAGAGCTGCGGCTGTCAACTGATTGTAGACTTATTCGTCAATATTCCGCAAAAATTATTTCTCTATAAAAGCCAATTCAGACTAGCCGTTCTCGGTTACGATTCACCGGTCCGGTTGGGAGCTCGACCAATCAGGGCGTAGTCGTTTGACCGCAATCGGAAACGACTACGCCCTGATTGGTCGAGCTCCCAACCGGACCGGTGAATCGTAACCGAGAACGGCTAGTCTGAATTGGCTTTAAGGAAGGTAAAAGACAAATCTAGGTGTCTAATGGACTACTTTTGTAATTATGTACAACTTACTAGAAAAAAATTGGCATTAATTGTGCCAAAAAAACACACGTTTTCAATGTCCCACTACGACCTTATTCGTACTTATTTCACAAAATTGTTCCATCACAAACCTAAAGTGGCTCTTCCTTTTTCGGAAAAGTTTTTTAAATCTTCAAAATATTTCCAAAAATTAGAGTAATCAATTAAGAGCGGCACCCTTGCAATAGCATCTTTTAGCCTCGTAGTGTGACACCAGCCAAAAATTGAACGTGCGTATGATTTGAGCGAGACAGAGCTAAAGAAGGTCGCACCCACAATATGTCTTTTGCCTACCTCGCCCCTTTCCTCTGGACCTCAGCACAAACTGTGTGAAAGTGATCCAACACTGTTTATAAGATTTTTTATAGAAATTAGCGATTTCCGAAACGTGAGTAAGTGCATTTTATATGCTCGAGAAAAAAGGGGCATATTGAACAGCTGGTAAACAGTGACCTTAAAAGAAAAACACAAAGAGACATTACAATAGATTTTATTGAGATTGCTTTACTCATGATACAAACACGATATAATATAAAACTGTAGCCTAAGTACAAAATCCTTTTATATACAATTTTTCGTATTTTTTGCTAAAGCGAATTTCACTAAACTGGGTTAACCTTAAGATTAGTGACCTATACTTTAAACCACTGGTTCTTAACCTGTGGTCCGCGGACTACTGGTGGTCCCTGGAAGCACCCGAAGTGCTCCGCGAGCCCTTGCCTAAAAATATGTGTTTTATTTATGAATAGAACAATCCTTTATTCATTTACATTTATTGTATATTACTTCTAACCAGTTGGAGGTCGCTGGCAAGACAGAAATTTTGTCAAATGGTCCCTCATCACTAAAACGTTAAGAATTAGTGCTTTAAACACTGATGGCCACCGTTCAAAAATACTTTTGCTATTACAGCTACAGAAAAACAAAAGAAAGTTTGAAACTTTTTTAAACGTAAAAATATGCCCCCTCATACATCAAACTAGAATAAGTACTTACCTTTGTATTCAGCTGCAAAAAAAAAAATCAAAAAGTCAGAATGTGAAAAATTTCGAACATAGAAAACAGTTATTAGTATAGTCATTTGTTTATTTTTGTCTGACGTTTCTAATAACTTTAGTTTATCTTCATGACCTAATTTATAATACGAAATATAAAAAAAATGTTTATCAAAATAAAGTCGATCGACAAGAAATTCAACAAATTCTTATCATTATTAGCGGTATCAATTCTTGATTTTAAATTTCAAATTAACTTGGGCTGGTACTCAAAATTTTATTTTAAAGAAGTTTTTTTTTGTATTAAAGTCAATCGTTTTTGAGAAAATTACATAATTCTGGGAGAGTCATTTTGAAACAAAACTGAACATATAACCAAATTATAGAAATAATAATGTTGTCAGAAATCTGATTTGACAATGACCTTAGATTGCAACCACACAAATTGCTCTGTAAGAAAAACAGCAAGATTTATAATTGATCCTGCTCGAAAAATAATTGATTGATTGAAACTTTTTAAACTGTGTATAAATGTACTTCTACAACATGTTTTTTTATACAATTTTTACTTTTAAACAGCATTTTTCTACTCATTTTGATCAAAATTTAGTTTTTTAATGTAGATCAATAATTGGTTTGGTATGAGTACAATCCAATGTTCTACATGACACGAAGTTTCACCGCGGCAGTAGACTGCTCCTGAACATATAAAAACTATAATAATATGATTACAATATAAAGCAATTAAACCAATTTTTTGACAGTTCTTTCTGCAACCCAGCATTAATCTATCACCATCTTAGAAAACCACGTAAACAACGATTTTGCAACAGACATTGCCTAACCCTTGAGGTCCGCACCCACTGAATTGGCACGGCAGGGCAGTTGCCGAGTCGATCCGAGTCGACAAGTGCGCGGAACTCATTTAACTTCATGTATTCGCAAGTTGCCGATCGTGCTGAATTGATCCGATCCAATTCCGTGGGTATGAACCTTTAAACCATAAAACTGACCCAGTTCATATTTTCATCGATTTCGTTTAAATTTTTCAATTTTATTGGACTATCGTGTCAAAAAACTGACGCATAATCTACGTGCATGGAACGAACAAACCCATATATCTTTGATACGAGTGAAGGTAGAATCAAACGGGAGTATATTATTATGGAAGTTCAGAGGGGCGCATTCAAAGCTGAAAGATTAAATTGATTTCCACGCTTTTCTTTTCATGCCGTTTCGTTTTTTCAATGACGGCGTATATACAACTATCGCTTGATAAAACATTATCATAAATTTTCCACACTTTGTCTATATAACAAAAGATGAACGTTTCATGAGGGTTTTTACTGCATTGTTTTTTTTTTTTTTTTTTTTTTTTTGTTGTATGGAATGATTATAAAGATAGGAAATTGTTTTTTCCTATTGTACAATTGTTCGTCTTTAGTGTTTTATTATATTATTTTATTACAATTTCATTTAATTTTATTACCAGTGGATCATTGTTTGTTAAATTCGGATGGAATTGGTTTCTGATTTGAAAGGGTTGTTTTTATTGTGGAACCATAACAAACTTTACCATATTGAAAGCAAACGTATCAAACCAATATATTTCACTGCGGGATAAAATGCATCTTATCATCGTAAATGCATTTCTCTTTTCCAATTTCAAGTAAAATTCACCAAACTCTATTAAGAAAAACATACAGCGAAACTACGATAATCGAAAAATTATATAAAGTTTATTTTTGTAGAAAACAGTTTCACGGCTAATTGGAATAAAAATAAATCAATTCAAACACTCATTGATTGCAACGTTTCGTCTTTATTCAATCAAGACTTTTTCAAGCTCTCAGTATGTTTAAATTATAATAAAACTATGATATAGTAAGCAATTTCGCATTACAAAAATCAATAAAAATGAGCTTGAAAAAGTCTTGATTGAATAAAGACGAAACGTTGCAATCAATGAGTGTTTGAATTAATTTATTTTTATTCCAATTACCCGTGTAACTGTTTTCTATTATAACATATTCTGGAATTGAACTTTAAAGATGAGTTTATTTTTGTATTGCAAAAATAATAAAACACATAACATTTTAAAGTGAGTAATCCCCCACAGTTTAAACAGATTCTCGGGAAATTTCGAACTTTACCAGAAAATTCATTTAGTGACTGTTTTTATTAGCTATGATTAAGCATTAAGCTCAACAAAATTTGACTTGTTGCTTAAATTTCAAAAAACATATTTTTTCCCTAAAAATTAAATAATAATAATGCGTTTAACGTCCGTTTCTCGACTTTATGTCATAACAGACTCCATCGCACCATTACTATTTTCCATCTACCAAACTTCCCGTTATTTTTCTACATTTTTAAAACTCAACTTATATAATAGCAATGGGCGAATGAAGGAATTATAGGAAATTAGGATAAGGTAGGTAATTTTTGAACTAGGAGTTTGATAGGTAATCGGCCATGACCTCAAATAAGGAACCATCTCGATATTTATCTGGAATTAATTGAGGGAAACCATGGAAAACCTCAGTCAAGATGGCCGGTATAAAAATTAAATAAAGAAACGAGATAATTATTATATATACAGTTCTTTATATATATTCCTCAATATTTCTTGACAACACGTCACGAGATTTCGAACCCACGACAGTCCGATCAAGAAGTCAACACGCAAACTACACTGTCCTCTTGTATAAAGTAATCAACAAAATTAACATTCGATTCAATTTGCTTCTTTCAAAGTGAAAAATAAATCCAGTTTAAATGCAAATTACCCTAGCAGATGCAGGTACAAATTGAAATAGAGCGAACTACCATTTCTGATGTTTAATTATGTAAACAAAATTGTTTACTAATTAACTGAGAACTTTGAAGTTACACTACAATTTGATGTCAACAAGTTGCAAAGGAATTCTTGACAACAAGCATGCAAGTTTATATTATACTGCATGTAAAGAGGGGTACCTCAGTTGGATGAGCTACAGTACAGTGAGTCTAGCAAGCTCTTAACACAGGTGTGTTTGTATATTACGCAATTACAATATACCGGCTGACGTACGAAGATGGAATATTTCGAGTGAAAATTACTACTTGTTAGGGTTCCGTTCCCAAAGGGTAAAACGGATTCCTATCACTAAGACTAGAGTTGAGAATAATCGAATGATTTTAATAATCGAAAGGTTGCTACTCGAATGATTTTGATAATCGAATGATTCATTCGAGATGTTTGATTATACTGACTGTGTACTGTCAGTGTGTCATCTATTTTTCGTAGTCGTAAACGCATTACACAGTACGTTCAACACTGCAATAAAACCAATCGAGAGATTGGACAAAATTGTCTCGCGTAAAAAAATCATTCATTGTATATCTCGAAAGGTTAATACGCTCAACGGCTCAACACTGCAATAAAACCAATCGAGAGATTTGACAAAATTCTCTAGCGTAAAAAAATCATTCATTGTATAATATCTCGAGAGGTATAATATTTCGAGTGGTTTAGGTACTACAAGCTAGCCTTGAGCAGTGAATACAAAATGAACTTCATTCGACGTAAAATATTACTTCGAGTGGCGAGTTATAAGAACTTATAAACACACAACATCCATTCGCAGTATAAACACATTCTGAATGAAGTTTACATCTCGGCTTACATGAGTCGATTGTTTAATGCAATAGAGTAACCCGGATGCAGTGCTTCATAGAACAGAGGCAGATAGAAGATGTTATTACTTAGTATTTAAAAAATCACTCCAGTGATTTTGAATAACCTCTCGAGATATTTTAATAATCGATTGATTCTGTATTTTATCTCGAGATGTTCCCATCTTTAACTAAGACTCCGCTGTCCGTTCGTCTGTCACCAGACTGTATCTCATGAACCGTGATAGTTAGACAGTTGAAATTTTCACAGATGATGTATTTCTGTTGCCGCTATAACAACAAATACTAAAACAGAATAATATAGATATAGATAGATAGATACTTTATTGGTGTTATAACTAGGTTTACACACGTCGGGTACAGTTTAAAATTTAAAATATAATATTACGTCTATTGAGTAGAGACTATTTTTAACAAGATGTTTTTTTACACAAGTTTTAAATTGTTTTTCTGGCAAATCTTTAACCGACTGTGGCAGAAAATTGAATAATTTAGGACCATAGTAGTTTATTCCTGTTCTAATTTTATGGATACGATAAAAATCTATATGTATGTCCATATTGGACCTTGTATTGTGGGAATGAAAGTTACTATTATTATTAAATTCAGTCAAATTTACTTTAACGTACATTATGGTGCCTTTACACGAGCAATTTTTTGAGCAATAATTGCCCGGCAACACAATGGAGCAATCAGGAGCAATTAATGGAGCAACCTGGAGCAATTTCTATAAAATTGCGGCAATAGTTTCGGCAATATTGCTTCGAATTGCTCCATATATTCCTATTGCCCAAAGTGGCCGACATGAATTGCCGAATATCTACATGGTTTGGAAATTTTAGTCAATTTTTCATCTATCTCGGTTGTATACGTATCTATTGTCTCACTTTCGTGTGATGACAGACCGATGGTGGGAATGAGATGCGCCGCTGTCATTTCATTTATTTTGCTTCTATTGTACAGTGCAGTACAGCTGTACGTGGATTAATAAAAATAAAAGTAATTCAAAATCACCCCGAGACATTCTGGTAAAGTAAAAATAAAAATGATTTTTCGGGAAAAAGGACTTTTTTTAAATAAACACTTAATTTTTTATTTACAGCGACGTTTCGTTCCTTGTTTGGAACTTTAATTGGTCGGAAGACTGGAGACTAGATCTCGATTGCAGAAATGAACATGTCCATTTGCGACACGCGTTGTCTCGGCGACCAGTAACAACTTGTCTCCGAGAGTGGTCTCAGGCCCATATACATTTGTGAGTCTAGTCTCGAGACTGCTCTCGAGACTCTTTTGTCTCAAATGGACACTTAACTTTAATAACTATTAAATGTTTTGATTAGGTAGATATAAAAGTTAATATACACATTTAAATATAAATTTGAGTTTAACAATTATTAATAAAAAGTTTATAATAATTATAATAATTTATTAAAAAAATGTTTTTACAGTTGAACATCGACTGTAAAAACATTTTTTTAATAAACGGTATTATTATAAACTTTTTATTAATAATTGTTAAACTCAAATTTATATTTATATGTGTATATTGACTTTTATATCTACTTAATCAAAACATTTAATAGTTATTAAAGCTTGATAAAGTTCCAAACAAGGAACGAAACGTTGCTGTAAATAAAAAATTAAGTGTTTATTTAAAAAAAGTCCTTTTTCCCGAAAAATCATTTTTATATTAATTACCAAGGACAAAAAAGAAATAAATCAATTTTGGTAAAGTTTTTGAATAAATAATTGTCCATATCATCACACAATAAAGATGTCTTTCGTCTTGCTAGATACGTTCGCACCCAAATCTGTCTATTCCTTTTCTTTTTTTTCGTTTTAAACTTATTATAATAAAAGCACTGCACGCCGCTGCCTGTAAAACCTCGTCCATAGCCAGTGACAGTTCAATTGAATTGCTATAGTGTATGAATGATTGCCTTGTATTGCCTAGTTGCTCAAAGTTGCTCCATATTGCGTGATATGGTGTGGCGGTATCTTTGGCAATAATTGCTCCATGTTGCCATTGCCGTGAATTGCTGATGTACATAATTCATCAATATTGCCCGGAATTGAGCAATTTTAGTTGCCCGTGTAAGCGCACCATTAGACAGTGAAGAATGTAAATGGACAGCACAGTTAAAATTTTAGAGACTGCATAATACTCTTTACAGTCCTGTCTATAACGTAATGAATGAATTATACGCAGCGTTCTCCTTTGTAGACCAAATATTCGATTTGCATGAGGCGAATGACCCCATACCAAAATAGCATATGATATTACTGATTGGATAAGTGCATGAAATGCTATCAAAACATTCTGTGAAACAATTTTAGCAAGATTTCGAAGAACAAAGGTGCTAAATGTTAATCTTTTTTTAGAAATATATTCGACATATGTGATTCCCAAGATAGTTTTGAATCAATGTAAATACCAAGAAATCTTACTGCTTCCTGTTCACCAACGTGAGTCAGATTTCGAAGCGAAAAGTATAAAATCTTTGTTTTGTCAGCATTTACAAACATTTACAAACTGTATCACTCAGCCAAACAGCGACTTTTGTCTGTGTTTCGTTCATAGATCTTACCAGAGTATTAATATTTTTATTACTGTGTAAAGCAGTAGTATCATCTACAAATTGTATAAACTTTGTATAAATATTTAAGAGGGGCTCCCATACAACAGACGTGATTTTTTTGCCGTTTTTATAGATAATGGTACGGAACCCTTCGTGCGCGAGTCTGACTCGCACTTGGCCGGTTTTTTATCCATATGTGTAAGCTTTCACTGCCGGTATTATTGGAAAACTTCGTGGCTTCCAGACTTATAGACCGTGGTCCATTGATATTTCTACCTGACGTTTCGTCTACAACTGCGGTAGACATTATCGAGGCGATGTGGTAGCGGGCGAGGTGTTCTTCTACCTTGCTCACAGATTAGTGAGTCGACGACTGCTGCCCGTTTTTACGCCGGAGCAGCCTAGAAGGACACTTCGCCCGCTACCACATCGCATTTGATAATGTCTACTACAGTTGGAGACGAAACATTAGATAGAAATACCAATGGGCCACTGTCTACAAATCCGGAAGCCCAGAAGTTTTACTATTAGAGAGCGTCTATAAACCACGTGATCATATTTCAGCCTCTCTGGAACCCCTCCCTCTCCTCATGTAGCATTTCCTATGACGCTCCTCCCGGATGGAACATAGTTTTTTAGTATCAAGTCCAGAAGACATTTTGTGTTTTCTGTTAACAAACTATTAAAAAAAATTGGTTTAAAATGAGCAAGATTGATATTTAAAAATTACGTAACTGATCCCCCCTCCCTCTTGCTCAAGCGACGTGGTTTATGATCGCTCCCATATTAAAATATCGAGAGATGTTTCGAGAAGTTATTCAAAATCATTCGAATGTTTTTATACCTACAAGTTACGACTTATATTACAATCTCCAGAAATAAATTATTATACTACACACCTTCTTTACTATTTAAAATACTGCATGCAATTGTCTCACAGATTGCATTTCACAGTACCTATTTAATGTATGATTACTTAATATTTTATCTGCTCTTGTCTGAAGCACTGCGTAACTTTCTCAAATATTATAATCGAAAAATCATTCGATATATTAAGCATATCGAATGCAGTGTATTTTCACTCGAGATGCTTTGCACACTGCACAGTATTGAATACGATTAATTGCGTCTCTTATCTGCCACTATTCTAATAATAATAATATATAAAAATGATTTTTCGGGAAAAAGGACTTTATTTATAAGTAAAACACTTAATATTTTATTTTCAGCGACGTTTCGTTCCTTGTTTGGAACTTTATCAAGCTTTAATAACTGTAAATAAATTTTGTTTAAAAATACAATTTATAAAATTTACAATTGAAATAACAAATAATAATAATACATACCTATTAAATGTTGTGATTAAATAGATATAAAAGATAATATATATACATGTGAATATAAATTTGAGTTTAACAATATTAATACAAAGTTTATAATAATTTCGTTTTTTGAAAAATGTTTTTTAGTTGATGTTCAAATTAATACATTTATTGACTATAAATAAACAAAGTCACGTGACTTAATTTGTGTGGTTGCTCCTCATTTGAACCATTGTTTTTTGTTTATTTATAGTCAATAAATGGATTAATTTGAACATCAACTAAAAAACATTTTTCAAAAAACGAAATTATTATAAACTTTGTATTAATATTGTTAAACTCAAATTTATATTCACATGTATATATTATCTTTTATATCTATTTAATCACAACATTTAATAGGTATGTATTATTATTATTTGTTATTTCAATTGTAAATTTTATAAATTGTATTTTTAAACAAAATTTATTTACAGTTATTAAAGCTTGATAAAGTTCCAAACAAGGAACGAAACGTCGCTGAAAATAAAATATTAAGTGTTTTACTTATAAATAAAGTCCTTTTTCACGAAAAATCATTTTTATATTAATTACCAAGGACAAAAAAGAAATAAAGTCAATAATAATATATATTTAGTATTGATCACACCGTATGGTCAAACACAAGTCATGTCAAATCTATTAAATAGGAACCGCATTATTTAAAAAATCGCTGTAGTTATAGTAGCACGTCTCTTTCAAGAACTCTTTAATGTTTTTTTTTTTTGAATTTGGCTATTGGCAAATCTTTTGTATCTGCAGATAACTTATTATAAAATTGTAGCCCAATATAATTTGGACCATACCTTGTATGTGTAAATCTTTTTAGAGGCAAACAAAGGTTAGATTTATGTCTGGTGTCATGTTTCTATGAAGCACTGCATACAAGTGACTCTCTCAAGTCACATGATCGAAAATTCATTCGTTATAATAATCGTATCGAATGCATCGTATTTTCGCTCCCATCCTAACCACATTAGATATGCATTGCACAGAACTGAATACGATTACATCTGCATCTGTTCTATAAATCACTGTGTGTACATGATTCTCTCAAGATTGGCAATCGAAACTGAGAGCAAAATTTATTCGAGAGTTGAAACATTCATTCATGCATTGTGCCAACACACCTATTATTATGATACATCAGCTGAATACGATTTCCTACTTGCGTCTTAGTCTGTTCTATGAAGCATCAAACACTGAGGTGATTCTCTCCAGACTGACAATCAAAACCGAGAGCAAAATAAATTCGAGAGTTAAAACATTAATTCGGTCACGCATGGTACAAATACACCAATTATAATGATACATCAACTGTAGGAATCATTTCGAGCGAATCATTGGATTATAAAAAGCATTCGAATAGCGACCTATTGATTATTAAAATCATTAAATTATTCCCAAGACTAGTTACGTACTACCGCGTTACAATACTAAATAGAAGCATAGTGTATAATGAGAATGACCCTACGTGGAATTCGGAGCGTATCTTCGCTTTTAATACTATTATGGAAAGTAGATGGCGTAATTTAATTTACGCGGAAATGTGTGGTGGGACAGCAAACAAGCATTGACATTTCTGCCAACATTGCTAAGGATTTAGTTGTTTTATTCTGTGATCTGTTTATTTATAATAGAAGTACAGAACGTCGTCTATGTTTTACACCTAAATCAACAAACTATATATGATCAGTACGACACCATTGAAGAAGAAGAAACGCAAAAATAATTAAAAATTTAAAATTTGACAATAAAAAAGCTAGCCAAGTGCTAGTCAGACTCGCACGCGAAGAGTTCCGTGCCACCGTACAATATTTGCTAACTTTATTAGTGTATTTGCCATATGGCAACATACACTATTGGCGTCGGTCGGATGGCGGGACCTAGGTGTCGGACCAAAATTTCTCGACGTTTCATAACCTCCTAAACACTGGCACCATTTTTAAAAATGTTTATATATATATATATGTATATATATATATATATATATTTGTATATATATATATATATATATATATATATATATATATATATATATATATATATATATATATATATATATATATATGTGCGGGCAATAACTTTCGAAAGGGTTAATTGATTTTAACGAAATTTGGGCCACGTGTTGAAATCCATCTCCGCCAGAAGCCTATTTAAAACGGGCGTAATCGGGTCATTTTAAGGGTAGTTTTTAGGGGTTGAAAAATGTTTTTGGGCCCCAAAATATCGAAAAAATTCTCAGAATCGTTTCAAAATTGACATTTAACCCTTTAGTAGTAATTAAAAAGTGTCCCTAAAATTTTAATAAAATCGGCCCGACAGGACCGGACTTACAAATTTTATGAAAACACTAGTTTGCAGATAGTGAATTATTTACTGAAAGTTGTATATAATTTGGTATAGAGGTTCGATTGATAATAATATTGCAATTAAGAAAAAAAATGTTATTTTAAGTGATGTATTAAGGAGTCAAATTTTTTATTTTGCCCAAAAACCAACATAAGTTCGCATAATAAAGCCACATTGCCTGTATAAGCAAATACACTACATTGTCGGCAGGGTTTTGGCACTGCGACCCGGGTTTTTATTATTTGTTGTTATAGTGGCCTAGAGTTGGGTAATTCAGATCTGAACCGGTCCAAAGAGCCGACTCCGACAGCAGATCCGTGAGAGCCGACTCACTTTTTTTTGAGCCGACGGATCAACGGATCCGCATAACTCAGTGAAACACTTAACACACAGAAGCACATTTTACACTTACGTATCAGTTCTTGCTTTGATGCGTCTGTCAGCTCAAATGACTCATGCATCACATGTTTGGCTATGCATTCTTGATTCTATACGGGTCGTGATATGATTGACTGAATTAGGTAACTCCGTGGTAGACTGCAGTATCATATTCAGAACTCGGCTCTTTTTGAACCGGTTCAGTGAGCCGGCTCACATACGGTATCCAGATGCAAAGATGCAATTCACTAAAAAGACCCGTTTTTCCCATCTCTATAGTGGCCATAGTAATACATACCTACTCTGTGAAAATGTCGAGTATCTACTTATTGCGGTTCAAAAGATACAACCCTGTGACAGACGGATAGACAGACAGCGGAGCCCTAGAAATAGGATTTCCTTTGGCATCCTTTTTGTTTAAACTAGAAAAAAATAACACCAATTTTCTTAGGGTTCAAATGCATAAATAAATACATACAAACATAACCGTCGAATTGATAAAATATTAAAGAAACAAAAGCACTACGTTCAAGGTGACCTCTGGTATAGACTTGGTGATATTTATTTTGTTATAGTTGGCTTACATGCATAAACGGCGTGTTTCGCCTTTACAGAATGGTATCACTGCACGGTTCGCCAGATCTCTTTTGTTTTCTGCTGTCCGAAGCCTGGTAAAGTCGGTATAAAAAGGAGAAGCGAAGGGCTAAAGACTTTGCTAACAATACTTAATCCGCAAAAGCATAAAGACAAATGAACGATCACAGTGTTTTGTTCAAAACAATTGAAAACGAGTCACTGAATTTTGTTTTTCTCGTAGCATTATACTTCATAATATAGAAATGATCATTGAAACGGAAATATAGTGTTTTTTGTGGATTTTTTTCCTTTCATATATTTTTAATTTCCAGTCTTCAGAGTTTTTATTTCAAAAAATGAAAGAAATGAATATGTGTTCGGAAAAATTTATTTCCCGACTTTTACTAAAGCTATATCAAAATACAGTCTCAACAAAAAATTACCGTTATGAAGTACAACTGCGTTTTGGTTTCATAATATTCAGAAGTTAATATTTCGAAAAATGATGCTTTCATTACCTCTGATTAAGCATTATGCTTCATAAAATGTAAAAAAAATAGATTTTTACCCTAAAAATGGAATCAGAAAACGTGATATTCGTCAATATTTTTTTACAGCATGAGATTTCGAATTACGGAAAGACAAATTAACAATTTTAAGTTTTTTCTTTACAAAACTTATGTCAAAAATACTGACTTTGGTTTGCTTAATAATTTTTTTCAAGTTAATTTTTCTCTGTACAAAAATTCGTGTCAAATTAATTTTCTCGTTTTTATCTGATTTTAAATCGTTTATTTTGATAATATAAACCGTAAAAACTGGACTAAAAGTCATATAGAAAGAATGGTACATATTTCTGATTCATTTTGAAGCATTGACATCAAAGATTGAATAAGATTTTTCATAGAAATTAGATATTTCCGAAACGTAAAAAAGGGTACATATTGAACAGCTGGTAAACAGTCACATTAATAAATTTCGGAACTATAATGACCTTACAAAGGTCAAATAATATCGGCCTGTTTGCCCTGTGCTTATTTCATTTCTTACCAAAATGTCAGTAGAACAACTTAGCGAATAGCTATGTGGAAACATAATCACATCATGACATTTTGTTCGCGTCACTAAAAGGACCTTCGCTCTTTGTTTAAAGTAAAGCATTAATAACTTATTTGATATGAACTTTGTACACGAAACAAGCAAAACATGGCTGACAGGGCCTACAAAAGGACTCTAATGTCAGTGTTTGTTATGTAACAATGTAAATAGGCAATTTCATGTTTTAGCAGTTGGCTATATTGAGTTGAACACATAGCATTTCACACAGTTGTACCAACCTTTGTCCACAAAAGCATTGACCAAATAAACAAAAGATTATGCTACGTTTATCTTGCACATGTCGGTAAAACAGAAAACTTATAATCGAAACAATGGAATGTTGCTTTTCGCTGTATGCTTTGTCTATTGTTTTATATCGCAATTCTGCATTTGTTTTGTAACGGAATAGTTCATTGCAGCACTGAGAAAAGCATTACAAAGTTTTTTATTTTTTTAAAGTTTTAAAGTTTGTTCACGAATGACACATGGAATGGTTGTTACAAATTATGTAATTATTTTTGACATTAAAGCAATGCGATACCGGAAGTCACAGACTTTTTAACGAATTACAAAATAGTGCATTTTTCCTCATACATAATACATAAAAACCCGGGTCGCAGTGCCAAAACCCTGCCGACATATAGTGTATTTGCTAATACAAGTATTGTGGCTTTATTACATGAACTTAAGTTTGTTTTTGGACAAAATAAAAAAATTGAACCCCTTAATACACCCCTTACAATAATAATTTTATTAGTTGAAATAAAGTTATCAATCCAACATCTGCACCAAATTAAATACGACCTTCAGTAAGTAAATTCGTATACGCAAACTAGTGTTTTCATAAAATTTGGTAAGTCCGGTCCTGTCGGGCCAATTCGCTTATAATTTTAGGAGCACTTTTTAATTGCTACTAAAGAGTTAAATTTCATTTTTTCAACCCCTAAAAACCACCCTTAAAATGATCCGATCGGGCCCATTTTAAATAGGCTTCGTGCGGTGATGGATTCCAACATGTATGCCAAATTTCGTTAAAATGAATTAGCTCCTTCGAAAGTTATTGCCCGCACACACTCATATATATATATATATATATATATATATATATACGTATATAAATATATATATATATATATATATATATACGTATATAAATATATATATATACATATATATATATATATATATATAAACATTTTTAAAAATGGTGCCAAAGTGTTTAGGAGGTTATGAAACGTCGAGAAATTTTGGTCCGACCCCTAGGTCCCGCCATCCGACCGATGCCAATAGTGTATGTTGCCATATGGCAAATACACTAATAAAATTTCTGTTAAAGCGTACGGCGACGCGGGTAACTACTAAGAATATTATTTTAAACTCGCAAAAATTAGTTTTAAAAGAAATCGCATGTAATTTTATCCCGACTGAGGTATTTGTTCTATTTATTGTATTTATATCATTCTGTCAGTTTTTTTCTTTTTTTACATAAAATGACATCAAAAGAAGACTCTCATGCGATGGCCATTTTTTTCCAATTTTAGAAAGAAATCTTACAGTAAGCATCTTATTTTAATGCACAAAATACTGCAATAATAACGTTTACTCAACTTTCTATCTAGTTGAGACATAATAAGCATATTTTTTTGTACTTAAAATGTCGGAAAAGATGTGTTTTTTGTTTCACGATTATGCAATTACTCACGAACGTGATTTGTTTTTAAATTGTACAAATAGTTGGTAAATATATTTAAAAGAACCAAATCTAAAGTTTTTTAATCAATTTTGATAGAATGTACCGTTTCATTTTTGAAAAAAATTCTTAGTTTATTATACCAATGATAAACGAACAACAAAGATGAAATATTAAATTGATAAATGACACTACCTGGTGACTTCAGCATCACGTCAGTAAAAATAATAAATGGAATTGGTTTGATACTAGCAATTCTTCAGCGAAAAGGATTACTATTGATCTGCATCTCGTATGAAAGGTTATGTGTTTGAAGTTGGAAATATATTCTGATCTATTTCTGTCGAAGAGGGTATCTCAACTGACATATTTTTCCCAAACATACCGTATTATACGATTGAACAGTCTGTATATCATATATGTTTTATTCGCACGGTTTCATTCTTCGTAGTTCACATCGTATGTCAAGTGGACGTGAAACTCTGTACTCTTTTTATCCATTTATCACCTTACATGGAGTACACTCCAGCCTGTCAGATCTTAGTTGGTCAGTGATGGATAAGAACAACCATCTACCAAACAATACCTGCATTATATACCTGTCTCTCTAACTGAACTGTCTTACGACAGATCTGGTCAGCGATCGAGAAGAACAAAGCATGCCACGCAAAGGTGGTAATGTATATCTGTCTTTATTATGGAACTGTTTTAATTGGATTATTTTTTAATTGGTGTTGGACCCAAATAGGTCCATATACGCATATAAATTAATTGTTTAATGTTTGCTTGCAAAATGCAAGTGAAAAAATGACAGTAAATTCTATTGATTGGAAACCTGGAGGAGGTGATTCGAAAATGACCTGGAGGTATAATAAAAATTTGATGCCGAGAGGATTAACACTGAAATGTTTTTGATGAAAGTTGAACATATATGACCTCTTAATAGTTTCACATAGTAATCAAAGTATTTTTATTCATTCATTATCGCAATAAATCGCAACTTTTGATTAATATAAATAGCTTCAAAGGAATTTAAAGAAAATGGAAATCATAAGCCATCAAGCAAACCGAATAACACTTCACGTTTCCTGAACTATTAACTCCTCAGATGTTGAGCGTATGTAATCTACAATCTACAACTATTAACTAATATATGTTTGAAGTCTGTAGCTGTGAATTATAAAAAATAAAAAGAAAGAAAATATGCGTAAATTTGCAACGTACGAAAATTTCAGTTTAGCAAATTAATATATTCTTGGTTATAAGCTAATCAAGTTCTATGTGTAGTGTTTTATGAATGAATATATGTAGAAATGAATGAATCCGGTGTAACTTTATTATAACTTTAATTACCGCGTGTGTATTTTAAACAAATTAATTACATAGGAATTCGCTAATTATATTTATATATTATTACTGTGAATAAAAAAACGTTGCGATCTTTTCTCTAGCTTAAGTCTTGTCGAGTTTTCTAATTTGAATATAAACAAGAGGTCTCAATATTAGATTCGTAATTAATATTTTATAGACACATTTGGGAAATGTAAATTACATTTGTTGATGGACTGGTTGCGTTTTGTTTGTAAGAGATCATTTTTTTTTTCTTTAGATAAGACCACCAACCGGTAGGGTCATGCAGTATACCGTATTTTTAATTTATTTTTTTTTATTCTTGATAATAAATTATGTATTACAGCTTTATCATTTCGTTAAATCTGTTATGGGAAGACTATCAATAGTTTGTTCTCAGTTTTACGGTAAATCTATTGGTTTTATTAGTGCTCAATACGGAACGTGACAAAGACAGATTTTTTTGAAAATCATCTCTCTTCATAGAAAATATTTTTTAATCTTCCGATCTAATAAAAATAATTTTTCATACACTAGATAAAAAACGTATATTATATGTATTGTTGCACTAGTTTTTGTAGTAGGTTTTTTCCTGACTTTATCAATAATTATTATTAAAAGCAGCATACTAATCAATATGAAAGCTACGTTATGAATTATGGTTGACATTAAAAAAAATTGAAGAGTCTGTTATCGCAACAGACGATTGTAAAGTTGTTAATCTAAATTGACCAGGCTGTTTTTTGTTAAGTGATAATTTGAAACATAAATCCATTAAACTCCGTCGATAAAACCAAGTTTTAACAGAGACATCCACCCTTGATGGAGGCGCTGTGATTTTACAAGAAAGCAGTGTTCTTAAAGGCCGATGTCGAAAGGTCAGACAGATAACATCTTGTGTGTGCATTCATATGCGCAAGTCTATTTACACTTTAGCGGAACGCTGTGGAGCAGGCATAGAAAAACAAATAAATGTAAAACAGATCAGGTGCAAGGCTACAAGGGCAATACCGGCTGCATTTTAAAAATAATCTTAATTTACTCTCTTGCTTTTGGAACTTTCTTTTCATTACCAACAGTTTTCGATAGAAATTGAAGTACCAGAAGAAGTCGACAACGAGATTTTTGTCTTGTGTTGTCAAAGCAAGGCGATACCTGAGATTTTTTTGGCCTCACGCAGGCAAGACGGGACGAAACTGCCACAACTACAGCAATATCGAGTCGACATCGAGACTATCCCTTTCTTGTTTACTAGTTTATCTCTTAAACGTTTGAAAAAATATATTTTAATAAAAACAAAGGAGAAAATTCATTACAAACTGAAATATGTATTTTATATTAGTAGTAGTGTGTTTGTTTATTTTTTATCGACATATAAAAAAACCCGGGTCGCAGTGCCAAAACCCTGCCGACAATATAGTGTATTTGCTTGTATAGGATCGTGTGGTTTTATACTTTTAATATGTGAAATTAAGTTTGTTTTTGGGCAAAATAAAAAATTCAACCCCTTAATACATCCCTTAAAATAACATTTTTTTTCTTAATTGTAATATTATTATCAATCTAACGTCTGCACCGAATTAAATACACCCTTCAATAAATAAGTCACTATCTGCAAACTAGTGTTTTCATAAAATTTGTAAATCCGGTCCTGTCGGGCCGATTTTATTAAAATTTTGAGGACACTTTTTAATTACTACCAGAGTGGCAAATTTCAATTTTGAAACGATTCGGAGAATTTTTTCGGTATTTTGGGGCCCAAAAACATTTTTCAACCCCTAAAAACTACCTTTAAAATAGCCCGATTAGGCCCATTTTAAATAGGCTTCTTGCGGTGATGGATCTCAACACGTGGGCCAAATTTCGTTGAAATCAATTAACTCCTTCGAAAGTTATTGCCCGCACACACACATATATATATATATATATATATATATATATATATATATATATATATATATATATATATATGTATATATATACGTATATAAATATATATATATATATATATATACATACATATATATATATATACATATATATATAAACATTTTTAAAAATGGTGCCAATGTGTTTAGGAGGTTATGAAACGTCGAGAAATTTTGGTCCGACCCCTAGGTCCCGCCATCCGACCGACGCCAATAGTGTATGTTGCCATATGGCAAATACACTAATATGAAATGTTCCAAAAACTTTGGTGTTATTTCTGAGCGATATTGAGACGATACAGTAACACTAACGAAATTAAAGAAACAGAGATGTTTCTTAATAAGACAATCGAGATAGATTAGTTTAGCCACGAAAGCGGGACGGCATTTTCAACAATCTATGTCCCGCTAAAGTATAAATGTACCTCAAGATATCGGAAGATCGGTGATGGACTTATGGTCACTAAATACAAACACATGACATGTCTGGGTTCTGAGGGATAACGTACCGTTATTTCAGTTGGTATAGCAATTGTGCCAGTTAGTAGATGAGGGGTCTTTTAAATTAATATTCCTGCCATAAAGATTACCGTCTTCAGCAACGGGAATGCTTTTAAAATATTCTAGAGTTTTAAATTAATTGGTTTTGCAATCAGTAAAATTATTCTTAACAGATAGTCACAAAAGAAAAAATATTTTTGATAGACATTTTTGAAGTTTAAAGAAAAAAACATTGTCTACTTTTTATTTTTGTTGCTAGCAATGTCTTGAATCGATTTCGAGAAGGAGGTTCTAAGTGTCACTCGTACAAATTCATTATAACTTATGTTTATAATAATAATACTAAATACTAATTTAAGTGACGTTAGTACAAATCACTAATGGTTCTGTTTTTTTTTTAATAAGAATCTAGTCACTGGCTCTTCCAGAATTTGTAGCTGATGGCTCGGAACTTTAGTTTTAAGCTATTTATCTCGCTAAACGTTGTGTTCTTTAACTGTGTTTCAACTTTCAGTAATACGTTGCCACTACTGTAACATAGTAATAATAATACGCAGCCTCCTTTATTCAAAGCAATGTTATGTCATGCAATACGAGGTTCCCCCTTCGTTTGTGGTGACAGATTGAAACCAAATGTGCAGGACAGACGCTGTCCACTTGCCCACAGAAAATAACATCAGTCAGTTTTTTAACTCTATATATCGCCATTGGCCTCATCTGTATCTTCATTTACATGTTTTGCTTTGTCTATAATCGGTATTTGTTTTATTTTTTGACAATATAAGAACTTAATAATGGTATTTTGTATCATAATTGCCTTATTTTAGCTTATTTAATTCATACAGAGAAAGACACAATAATACTCTTATTTTTTATATTTGTGATACAGAACTAGATTTCAAGTTCACATCGTACCGAATGTTTAACTCCAGCGTTTCTCAAATTTCGATTTTTTTGAGTAGCTCTTTGAAACACCCTTATCCATTTTTATTAAACTTCAGTTATAAATAGCAACTAGCTGCGTTTACCTGTCAATGATCGGACAGTCTCGGATATAAAAAAATATCGAATAATGCAAAAAAAAATATCTTTATTTTCATGTATATTTCAATTGACAAACAGATCAGTGCAATAACTCGTATCAACTTACTGATCGGTAATAGAGACCAGAAAAAACTAGGCAGCCCCACTTTTGCATGTTCCTTATGCTTTATAATTTCGATTTATATTAAATTCGTGTAGTAAACAAGAGAGTGAAATATGAACAAAAAATTTTATTATAGTTTTTAGTGTATTTGCCATATGGCAACATACACTATTGGCGTCGGTCGGATGGCGGGACCTAGGGGTCGGACCAAAATTTCTCGACGTTTCATAACCTCCTAAACACTTTGCCACCATTTTTAAAAATGTTTATATATATATATATATAATATATATATATATATATATATATATATATATAGGTATATATGTGTGCGGGCTATAACTTTCGAAGAAGTTAATTTATTTTAACGAAATTTGGCACACATGTTGGAATCCATTACCGCACGAAGCCTATTTAAAATGGGCCCAATCGGGCCATTTTAAGGGTAGTTTTTAGGGGTTGAAAAAAGTTTTTGGGGCCCAAAATACCGAAAAAATTCTCCGAATCGTTTCAAAATTGAAATTTAACCCTCCGGTAGTAATTAAAAAGTGTCCCTAAAATTTTAAAAAACTCGGGTCGCAGTGCCAAAACCCTGCCGACAATATAGTGTATTTGATTGTATAGGGCCGCGTGGTTTTATACTTTTATTATGTGAAATTAAGTTTGTTTTTGGGCAAAATAAAAAATTTAATCCCTTAATACACCCCTTAAAAACACATTTTTTTTTCTTAATTGTAATATTATTATCAATCTAAAGTCTACACCGAATTAAATACACCCTTCAATAAATAAGTCTATCTGCAAATTAGCGTTTTCAAAAAAATTGTAAGTCCGGTCCTGTTGAGCCGATTTTATTAAAATTTTAGGGGCACTTTTTAATTGCTACTAACAGGTTAAATGTCAATTTTGAAACGATTCTGAGAATTTTTTCGGTATTTTGAGGCCCAAAAACATTTTCCAACCCCTAAAAACTACCCTTAAAATGGCCCGATTAGGCCCAATTTAAATAGGCTTCTTGCGGTGATGAATTTCAACACGTGGGCCAAATTTCGTTAAAATCAATTAACTCTTTCGAAAGTTATTGCCCGCACACATATATATATATATATATATAAATATATATATATATACATATATATATAAACATTTTCAAAAATGGTGCCAAAGTGTTTAGGAGGTTATGAAACGTCGAGAAATTTTGGTCCGACCCCTAGGTCCCGCCATCCGACCGATGCCAATAGTGTATGTTGCCATATGGCAAATACACTAATAACAATAATAAATGTTTATTTTACATAAAACACATAAAAGGCACTGTTCTACTTGCGTTGATCTTCCACCTAGCTCATAAACAAAAATTACATAGAAAAGAGTAATATATAAAAACAGTAAAAAATGAAAAAGTGTAATTTCTACCTCAGTTGCTCCGTCAGTAGCTTATTTTTAATGAATTTAGAAAAATTATTTTCATTATAATTTTTAACATGAACAAGCAGATTATTCCACATATTTGAAGTTTTAAGATCGGTTTAACACGACCGGCAGTTTTCGGATACATGAATTTAAATGAGTTCGCACGCACAAGTCGGCTCGGATCGACTCGGCCACATCTAGTATGCGTATACACTGCCGTACCGAGCCAATCCAATTCAGTGGGCGTGAACCTTTATTCCGTAAACTTAAATTTGTTTGTTTTTTTGTAGTTGGATAAAATATAATGTATTGATAAAATGTGATGCGTTAGATAATATTTTATAAATATCCGTTGTCTCATCTGGATTTAACGGGAGATAAGCCGGCTTAACATTTGCGTCGCTTCCAGAGATAGGACGCGTATTTTCAAAGCAAAACAAAAGAATCGTAATAACAGGATTTCACTTAAGTCCTGTGATATTTTTTTTAAACATAGTGATCACGCAAGCGATTTTAAAGAAGTTTTTTCGCCCCCAAATTTTTTTTTCTTTGACAAATAAATTTAAATTAATAACTTATGTATTGTGACGCCACAATACATGATAAATTATTATGGTTGGTTACGTCACACTAATTTATGTATTGAATTTAGTGATATAGAATGGCCCTTGAGAGATTATACCGCTGTGTCTAAAAAAACTTTATACTTGTACATGTCTGATTGAAAGTGACAGAAAAGAAAACAGTTCTAATGTCAAAAACAATGTAGAAACCAGGGTCGGTTTTTGTCTTTTTGCCACCCCGAGCTAACAATCGCTGGACGCCCTATAAAACGCAATTAAAATCCCTTAAGGTAGTTGTCGTGGTTAAGGCACACCGTCAGAAAATTCTTAATTTTTGTATACTTATTAAGGACTTGATAATACAATTACCCTGAAAATTTGAAGTCGATCGACCATATATAATCGGAGATAAAATCAATTAAAAATTGGATAATTAACATTGATTGTATACGATCTCTGTAGTTCTGAACCAGTTTCTTATTTATAAAAAAAGAACTAACTGTCAGAAACTATCCAAAAACTGACAGTCTTTCAATGCATTTGTTATGAGTTTAAAAAAAAATAAAAAATTTTTTTGACCGTCTAATTATTTATAAATAACGGTTTAAAGTTCAACAAATTATAGAAAAGTATACATGCATATGAATATTGTATTGGTTACGTTTCCACGAGTACAGTCTTGCGTACAAATTATGGATCACTTAGCTACAAGCTAGTATATACTTTTGTGGCGTGTATAATCTATAACTTTTTGATAATATTGTACCACGACAACTACCTTAATGGTTGGTTTTTCTAGCCTTTGCATTCCTCAAGTCTAGACTAAATTAGTGATGTGAACCGATTTTAGAAAAACCTAAACAAAAAACGAGTTTTGTAAAACCCGATAAACACCGGTTTTTGTTCTACTAAAACTGCCTACTTTTGGACGCACTTGTGTTTCATTATTCGTGTATCCGAACACCAAAGTCAGACCAAGTTTATATTGTCTTTGATCGGGGAATCACCGCACCGTTTACCGCCGCAAATACAAAAGCAGTGTCTACTTATTGGGTCGCTCCGTGTACTCAGCGCGCACGACCCAAACTAACTTTAATCGCTTATTTAATGGTTTGAGACGCGATTATACACTAGTCGCAGAAATTAAGAAAAAAATCGCATTGAGACACTTTGAGGTTGAAAACGTATAGATGATATCCTTCATTTATCTATTATACGCTAAAAAATATTTTAAGGTCCAGATTCGAAAACGAGACACTTTAAGTTACAATTTCCTCTTTTTTTTATTTCCTGTACGACCATTTTCCTCCAAAGTACAGCCTGTTGAAAATCCTCGAAAAATTTTGATTTTTTTTTATATCCTTTAATTTTTGTGACTAATGTAGTTTCAACTTGCTCCGTAAGTATCCTTTGTATAACGGTGAAATTGTGGGTGCTTGTGGATGCAGAATTCTTTATGGAATTCTTCTATCTTACAAAAATAATAATTTTATTATTCCTTTTTTGTACGTTGGAAATATATCGGAGATAAAATGCAGATAATACAAATGCTAACATGATACATATTAAAAATTACAAATAAGTCTGAAAAAATGTGTGTTGCTATTTAAAGCCGGTCCCGTTGCCCAAAACTAAAATAAATAATAATAATAAATTCATCTCTAAAGTGGAAAACATATTCGCATTTCAAAGTCGAGTGAAAATTCACACTACATTACGACTGTCACAAAACTTGAAATTTCAAAGTGCTCAACATTTCACAAAGGTGGAATATCTCGTAATTTACGACACTAAATAATGCATTTAAAAACATACATTTAAATAAATCAAAAAGGTAACGCCTTCACTTTACGTCCGAATAGAAATGCACTTTTTGATATACGACGCCATTTATTTGTCTGCTATAAAAAAATATGTGAACAGCGCCGTGCGATAGCTCATTTGTTTGTAACGCATATTGTCTTACTGCAGTCGAGTACCGTTATAAGAAACTGTAAAGGAAACGATTTCTTAAAAAATCGGTCAAGTGTGAGTGGAAGTCACATCTTCAGGGTTTATTGTTTTAACAATTTAATATAGTTTACAATATTACAAACAATTCAGAGGATAATTGTTGGTGCGGGTAAATCAGCTAATACTTTTTGTGCAACGCGACGTTTCGCAATTATTTATTGCTTCCTCAGGCGCTCAACTACTCAATATTAACATTATCAAAGTTATTCTTGCCTTGCCACATTATTATGGTTTATACCGATCTAGATATATTGTAACTTATATATATTGTAACTTACAAGTTACAATGTATAAACCGGTATAAACAATAATAATGTGGCAAGGCAAGAATAACTTTGATAATGTTAATATTGTCTAGTTGAGCGTCTGAGGAAGCAACAGATAATTGCGAAACGTCGCGTTCAACAAAAAGTATTAACTGATTTACTAGCACCAACAATTATCCTCTAATTTGTTTGTAATATTTATCAGCAAGGAGCTGACCTTTTCGTAAATAGTTTGCAATCACAGCGTGGGATAACGCTACTGTGGCAAGCATTGTTACATTAATGCTGGGTTGCAGAAAGGATTGTCAAGTAATTTGATTTGACAATGACCTTAGATTGTGAACATACATTTTTCTCCATAAGAAAAGCATTGTAAATTTTAATTCAATTCTGTTCGAAAAATAATTGATCGATTGAAACGATATTTTTTCTAAACTGTGTATTTAACATAGTTTTTAGCATAATTTTTACTTCGAAACGACATTTTTCTACGCATTATAATCAAAATTTGACTTGAAAAACGACTTTTTTCTGTGTAGATCAAGCATTTGTTTTTGTGTGAATACAATCTAATTTTGTACATAACAGGGAGTTTGAATCCGACATTAAACTGCTCTTGCATGTATGAAAACTGTAATTATATTATCACAATCTAAGGTCATTGTTAAATCAAATTATTTGACAATCCTTTCTGCAACCCAGCATAACGGTTTCTCTATATAATGTAATATTTTTCAAATCGCTTTCCTTAATTACGAGAAAAATTGAAAGTTGTTTATAATAACATAATAAAAAATGTAATCCTATAATTACATTTTTGAGAAAATAATGAATTCCGAATTATTTATGATTCAATTTTGAAGTTTTCATTTATTTAATGTAAGTGCTAATTGTAGTAGATGCACGTTTTATAAACACCAGTGAGTTTGAAATAAAATGGATTTCAATTTAGAATTAAAAATATGTAAAAAAAGTGAGTGCCTGTAATTATGTACGCGCGTTAAAAGTTATAATTTCTTAAGGTGTTTAAAAACAAATTTTAAATTTCCATTCAAATAATTAATAACAAAAGGAGTGGAGTGGGGTACTGTCACGAATATTCACAACAGACAAAGGTTTTCTATAATATTCACCAATCACTACTGTATATAATTTATTAGCACATATATTTAATTTTTATTCGTATTGAAATAAAGCATCACCTGACACATTTTTGATTACATTTTCGATCGCTGAACTATCAGTGGAATTTTTGGTAAACGTGTTTAAAATATTTAACAAAATGTCCAAGGTGAATGGTTTAGCGAGCAACATCATCCTGTTTATTTTGATGTTACATTCGGCAACTTCAACCTGTTAATTTTGATCTGACATCGTAAAAAAATTTTTTTAACATTTGTTCAAAACGTGCAAAAGAAGCTGTAACTTCAAAAATAAAATTATACATAGCTACTTGACTCTAATAGCTATACCTTTTTTAAGAATAGTTGCCTTAAAAATTGTGTAAAAAATACGCCTTGATTCAAAATTTAAAAAAAAGAGAAAAATACGGAAATTTCACTTTCGTGTTGTTCGAATGATGGAATCTTGATTTTAGTTAATTCCTACTATAAAAAATCTGTTATCAAATTGATACAGGTTTAAAAACCCGACGTCACGTTTTGTGTGATTAAACTCCCACTCAGTACTAAAAAATTAAAATTGAATCCAGGATTTTTTTATATAATTAACAAAGCACTAAATAAAAAGAGTACCGGAAATATTAAGCTGGGAAACACGTTAGTATAAAAAATTTAAAAAAAGTGATGTTAATTTTACGGTCACCTATATATTATTATACCAGAAACACGCATTACTGCATTCAAAATGTTGTAAATTTCATTTGGTGCACAAACTCAAGTTTCCAAAACATCAACAAAACCAATCAAATCACACCGTTTAATATGGATTTTTCTTTGATCGTCTTAATTTACGAAACGGTTTCTGCGATCTATAATTAAAATATTACAGCACGCTGTTTTTAACGTGTGCGAGACACGCAACCTACACCACACGTACTGTACTCACACCATATTGCTTAACTGCAACACCAAAATTACAATTTTCAATTCTTATTCGTTTAAGGCCGGTTGACGGTTCTTACGGTGTGATTTTAACTGATCAACTAAAGTTGAAATTGAATTGAACAATTTTCCGTTTAGACGTTTCAATGAAAAGCGATCAACTATTTCAACTTTAAAATGACGTCCAATGTAGTTTTTCGTGCAGGTCTAGAGGTAATTGCCGTTTTGTTAAGAGAAGAATTTATTATTAAATGTGTAACAAGTGACAACACTTAACACTTGAATCATTCAATCTCTTGAAGTTGGCTGCAACACATTTCTCAAGTTTCAGTTGGCTCAAATACAGTTTCAACCAGTCTGAAGTTGAACTATGACTCACACTATGAAGTTAGACTCAGTCCAACTTTTGTGTAATCAAGTAACATTGATCAACGAAAATTGAAATATAGGTTCTCACGGTTATTCTCGTTCAATTTTAGTTGATCAACTACAACCGCACCGTGAGAACCGGCCTTTAAATTAATTTCTTATTGTCCTTGAAAACATTAATTGGACAAAAGGACAGTTTTTAATAAATTTCAGAGCCTGATAAAGTCCATATAAATAAAAGTGCGGAATGTTGCAATTTAACAATCAAGTATTTTATAAAAAAAATATTTATTTATATTAGAAAAGAATCAACACAAGTAATAGTTCGTTTTGCTAAAAAATGAACAAAAAATACATTAATCATTTCCTACTTATCATAATATTTTCTTTAAATATCATACCAAATGCTTTTGGCAAAGATTTCATAGAATTCGATTATAACTATCGTTTTTAGCGAAATGTAGCAATATTTTAATTATCGTCAAGCGCTTTATTTCTGCCGTATTTTTAAAAACACCTTAAATTATTCCATTATTATTTAAGACGTTTATCAGTAATTTCGTTAATACTTTTAAAACTATGTATTAATTTTCAACTATTTATAATACTTGAAGCATCCTAAAGCGCTGCATTGAATTACAGAGCTTTAAAAACCAATTGACAACATAAATCGCACACTGACTCCCTAATAAACAACAGAAATACATGCGCTGTCATACAACGTACATATGTATGAAAAGCTGATTAGTTTTTTGTTTTTACCTACTGTACTTTGTTTTTTATGCGCGCGCGTCTATGAAATACGACTGTCGTTTGTTTTTTTTTTGTTTGTTACGATCACCGAATGAATTATACCCAGTTTTGTTTGTTCGCTTTGTTGGAAATCTGAAATAATGACCTCAATAATCATTATGGATCTGTCATTTCCTATGACTTTTGCAAACATTACGGAATATTGATTAGATTTCAATGTAAATATTCAGAAAAGAGTTTGAAAACCCAACTGTTCTTGTAATATGGCACACCGCCATACATAATAGAATAGAATAAATTTATTATCAAATACAACAGCACAGAAATAAATAAATAGCAGAAGTATGACTCTCTATGACGAGGTGTTCTCATTCTTGTGACCTCGGTGCTAAGGATGGCGATCTGAGATCGATTAATCGTAGAATCGATTTCTTGGGCCAAAAAAATCGATTTTTTTAATCGATATATATATAGTACTGACTCGATCCAGTGAATCGATATTTCACCGTTGAAAATCGAGATTCGATTTTTTCTGGTTTGGTAAGAGCCATAAAATCGTTTACAATTAGTTGAATGAACCCAAACAAGCAAAGAAATGAAAGTTTTTCACTTAAGTACTCAAAAACTCACGAGATGGCTGTGTGCTCAATTTCTTTCGTCTCTCCTCAAGCACTGGGAACTATAAACTATATACTTCTTGGTTTCCGGGCTTGTACGCCGTGGTCCATTGGTATTTCTACCTGACGTTTTGTCTACAACTGCGGTAGACATTATCAAAGGCGATGTGATAGCGGGCGAAGTGTCCTTCTCGGCTGCTCACAAGCCTTTGATAATGTCTACCGCAGTTGTAGACGAAACGTCAGGTAGAAATACCAATGGACCACGGCGTACAAGCCCGGAAACCAAGAAGTTTTGCAATAACGCCAGCTGTGAAAGCCTACACAATTAGATATAAACTATATAATTTCCAAACTTTTTAATGTACCCAATAAATGTTTTTTTATACCCGATACTTTAATACGATTGTAAAAACAACTTTAATTAGTTAAAATGACAAAAAATTGATTATTATGGTTTTCTTTATGTTTTCCATAATATGGATTTATATTTATACGGTAACTACAAACTCGAAAAAAGATCAATTTCTGAGATATCGGTTTTGTCCACCTCGATTTTTTTGTGAATCGATTCATCAGATTTCGATTCGAATCGATTTAACAATCGATCTATTTCAGAAAGAATCGTCATCCCTACTCGGTGCTCGGTTACCCTGAGATTCTATCCTAAAACGGCTAGTGCTGTAACGTCTTGAGTCCTGGAAAATTTACAGCTAATGGTTTCTTACGCGTCGGCTTTTATTTAGTTACATTACCCAGGCGCTTGTTTTAAAATTGTACGTAATAAAACCGTAAATATAGTATAAACTCCATTTAACGTCCCCCGATTTAACGTCAAACTCCCTAAAACGTTAAAATTACTCGACTGTGGTTGGTTTCCCTTGTTGTCCATACAATGATACACTCTATATAGCATCCCACCAATTTAAATAAAAAAAAATTTTATGTGTTATTATTAAATAACACAATAATAATAAAACAGTATTGATTTTTCTTTTTCTCCATATACCGACAACTTTCTATAACGCCAGAACATGCGCAGTCCCTTCAGCATCGCTATATAGAGTTTACACTGTATATAAATTAATTAGGAACGCCTTTCATCTTTGATTTGGAACTTGGAAAATATTTATTATTAACACTTTGGAACTTTAAAATCGAAAATTTAAATGTTTCTTAGTCTGAAAGTGAATTAAGTCTTTAAAAAATGTATCTTCAAAAAATATGAAAATTCGCTACAAAAAATCGAGCATTATTGTACGGACACATACTAACAGGTAAATTAATTATCATATTTACCTAATAATTGCCACAGCTGTCATAGTCAGATGACTTATGGCTCATTCATCATGGATTCAGTGAGATGTACATAAATGGGGAACATTTACTAGGTACTCTGGATGCACTAATGGTTCAAACAAATTGGGGATAGTAATTTTGAAAAAAAACAATCATTTTCTGTGTAATTACTCATCCCCCTTTTTGCGGTTTAGTTTCATTTTTATTTTTGTAATTGCAGTAGCCACATTTCAACAGATTAATTACAATCCATTGTTAATCCCAAAAATGGTAATTCATACGCGTAAAAACATTCAGTTTGATGCGAAAAGTTTAACGCGTTATTTTTTTAAATCTGTGAGCTAGTCAGAGCCGCATTTACCTATAAGCAAAATAAGCTGTTGCTTAGGGCCCCGGCTTAGTGGAGGCCCCTGATTAATCGAAATATGTTTAAAACAGCACCCAAAACAATGTCTCATGATATGTTGTATCACATATTTTTCCATGACAAAGTTGAAATTGTCTTTGCGAACGTTGAAGCCATATTGCCTTTGTTTTTCAGTTTACTCTGGTAAAGGGTCATTTTCTAAATTAAAACAAAAAACTAAGGACTATCTTCGCACAACTATGTCCCAGGAAAAGCTCGTGGATTTAATTATTTTTTTTATAGAATCAGACAAACTTCGAAATTTGTCAATAATGACAATTGAGCAGTTTGCACTTATGAAATCGAAAGCTTTGTAATTTTTTTGTGATTTTGAAGATTTAAAAAACTTTTCTGATAAAGAAAGAGTCACTTTAGGTTTATGATGGAACAATTTAGTGAAATAAGTAAGAATAAGGTCTTAGTGTGACATTGAACACGTGTGTTTTTTGGCACAATTAATGCCAATTTTTTTCTAGTAAAACGTACATAAATTACAAAAGTATCTTATTAGAGACCTAGATTTGTTCTTTATCTTCCTTATAGAGAAAGAATGTTTAAAAAATGTTGATGAATAAGTCTACAATCAGCTATTATCCGAAGCCCTATTTTTTGCTTTAATTCAAAGCATTCAGACAGACTTAATAAATCAGGCCCGTTTGTGAATTCTTCATACTTTAAAAAATTAATACTTCGAAAATAATTTCTGTAGAATTATTTCATCCTCCGATCGAAAGTTTTGCCTAGTTTAGATTGAATTATTTCTGAGGTTAAGAGTCCCTCCTAAGACTATTGTTTAGGGCTCTTACAAATATAAATCCAGCGCTGAGCATAGTTCAACATGCCATATTTTTAGTTCCTATTTTATTTCCGTGTCCCGTAAGGAAATTAATGCGGTTGCTTTTTTTCTGCGAATTTATTTTCAATGCGCTACAATATAGTAACTAAAGTTAGTTTAAACCTCAACCAGAAAGTTTAACAAAAACCACAATTTAACTTAGATAAACAATCAAATAAACTAACTTTAACCACAACAAACTGTTTATAAAAACCTCAACTATATTCTCTGTTTGAATAAACAAAATTGAGTTACAAATAATCGCTATAATTTGAAACTAGTTTAACAGACTTGTTACTTTTGATGTCAATGATTAATTATAGCCGCAAATTCAATACAAACCACAGCAGAACTCATTTATTTAGTGTATTTGCCATAAGGCAACATACACTATTGGCGTCGGTCAGATGGCGGGACCTAGGGGTCGGACCAAAATTTCTCGACGTTTCATAACCTCCTAAACACTTTGGCACCATTTTTAAAAATGTTTATATATATATATATATATATATTTATATACGTATATATATATATATATATGTATATATGTGTGTGTGTGTGTGCGGGCAATAACTTTCGAAAGAGTTAATTGATTTTAACGAAATTTGGCCCACGTGTTGAAATCCATCACCGCAAGAAGCCTATTTAAAATGGGCGTAATCGGGGCATTTTAAGGGTAGTTTTTAGGGGTTGAAAAATGTTTTTGGGCCCCAAAATACCGAAAAAATTCTCCGAATCGTTTCAAAATTGAAATTTAACCCTCCGGTAGTAATTAAAAAGTGTCCCTAAAATTTTGATAAAATCGGCCCAACAGGACCGGACTTGAAAATTTTTAGAAAACACTAATTTGTAGACTTATTTATTGAAGGGTGTATTTAATTCGGTGTCGACGTTAGATTCATAATAATATTACAATTAAGAAAAAAAATGTTATTTTGAGGGGTGTATTAAGGGGTTAAATTTTTTATTTTGCCCAAAAACAAATTTAATTTCACATAATAAAAGTATAAAACCACACGGCCCTATACAAGCAAATACACTATATTGTCGGCAGGGTTTTGGCACTGCGACCCGGGTTTTTTTCTACTGTTTTCAACTTCTCCTTCATCCTCACTTCGTGGCAGTCATCAACCAATCAGAAATTTGTTTTATTAATATTAGGTTAAACAGTCACAATCGTATTTTTCTATCGGCGGAGCAGCGTATAAGGAGACACTTTGCGTGAAAGTATAAGAACGAAAAACCGGAAAATACGTAACATCAGTTGAAAATAGATGGTGTTGATAAATGTGACTGTGTACTCTTTCCCACCAAGAGATATAGTAATCGCTAAATTCTTCGACAACGACTTAAGACACAAGAATAAATAAAAAACCCGGGTCGCAGTGCCAAAACCCTGCCGACAATATAGTGTATTTGCTTATACAGGCAGTGTGGCTTTATTACGCGAACTTAAGTTGGCTTTTCGGCAAAATTAAAGATTTGACTCCTTAATACACCCCTTAAAATAACATTTTTTTTCTTAACTGCAATATTATTATCAAACTAACGTCAACACTGAATTAAATACACCCTTCAATAAATAAGTCACTATCTACAAATTAGTGTTTTCAAAAAATTTGTAAGTACGGTCCTGTCGGGCCGATTTTATTAAAATTTTAAGGACACTTTTTAATTGCAACTAGCGGGTTAAATGTCAATTTTGAAACGATTCTGAGAATTTTTTCGGTATTTTGGGGCCCAAAAACATTTTTCAACCCCTAAAAACTACCCTTAAAATGGCTAGATTACGCCCATTTTAAATAGGCTTCTGGCAGTGATGGATTTCAATACGTGGGCCAAATTTCGTTAAAATCAATTAACTCTTTCGAAAGTTATTGCCCGTACACACACACACACACATATATATATATATATACATAGGGGAAAGGCCCCTAACTTGGACCGAATCCTAAATTGGACCATCGCCTTTATATAAACATAAGTAGACGTTAGTGTTATCTATCGGCAAATAGTTATTGCTTACAAGATTTTTAGTTGAAACATGAAAACAGAGCTCTGTAAAGCGTAAAATAGTTGTGTAATGACGTCTGACATTTTTTGGTGTTAGCTGATGTAATTTGATCTCCAATTTATATAAGCGATAACTTTTTTTACTGGTAAGTAAATTTTACATTTGCGGGTGTAGTTTTTAAGAAAGTTATTGTTTATTATTTTATTAGATTGTTTACCCGATATTTGCATTAATTTTTATTTTTAATACTGAAAAGTTAATGTGAGGTTAGTTTCTTAAATTGAACCGCCTAATGGGTTTTAAGTTGAACCGGTCCAAATTAGGAACTGTTTTACCTTATAGGTAAAAATGTCAGTGCGTGGAAAATATGGAAAATGGGATGAGGAAAATATGAAGAAAGCCATAACTGCATACAAAAATGGAATTGCAGGTTTAAATGAAATAGCTAGAAGTTTTAAAATACCAAAAGCAACGCTAAAACGTAGGATTGACGACAAAAATAAAAATGTGCATGGTAACACAAAAAAATTTGGACGTGCCCCAGATCTTCCACAAGAAATTGAAGAAGAGATAGTGAATCATGTGTTAGAGCTTGAAAGAACTCTTTTTGGGATTACGCGTACTGATTTAAGAAGACTTGCATACGATGTTGCAGAAGCAAATGGCATTTCTCATCGATTCAAAAATGGACGAGCTGGTAAGAAGTGGTATTACTCTTTTATGTCCCGACACAAAGAATTATCTCTTCGCCAACCTGAACCTACTTCCGCTGCGAGGGCTCTAGGGTTTAGTAAAGAGAAAGTTATGGCTTTTTTTGAATGCCTTACTGCTCTTTACGATGAGCATAACTTCGGTCCATCTGAAATATATAACGTCGATGAGACTGGCCTGAGTACGGTTCAGAAACCACAAAAAATAATTGGGCAGAGAGGTAAGCATCAAATAGGTGCTCTTACAAGCGGGGAACGTGGTGTGAACACGACATGCGTTTGTTGCTGTAGTGCGGCTGGCATGTATATCCCACCTATGCTTATATTCAAGCGAGTAAGATTCAAAGAAGAACTCAAGGAAGGGGCACCTCCGGGAACGGCATTTGCTTGTTCAGAGTCGGGCTGGATTACAAGTGAATTGTTCGCAAAATGGCTACAGCATTTCATCGCCTTTGCAAAGCCATCTAAAGATAAAAAAGTTCTTTTAATCATGGATGGGCATACCACCCATACAAAAAATTTAGAAGCCATTACGCTAGCGCGGGATCATGGTATAGTGATGTTGTCACTACCTGCACATACCACACATCGACTGCAACCCTGCGATGTTTCATTTTTTAAGCCCCTTAATTCTTATTACAACCAAGCAGCAGATAAGTAGCTTCGTACGCATCCTTGCCAAAATATAACACAGTTTCAAGTGTCAAGATTACTTGGAGAGGCATATTCCAAAGCTGCATCAGTTGGAAATGCTACGAATGGGTTCGCAAAATGCGGCATTTGGCCTTTGGACAAACATGTATTCGACGACAGCGAATTTGTTTGCATTTCTAATGCTGACGACACGAGAACTAGAAATGTAGCAACAGAAGAACAAACAAACTCTATAGCTGATGAAGAAGACATTGTCCAAAGAGGTGCTCAGCCTGTTGACGCGAACAGCTCACCATCGCTTCAAAAAAAGAAACATGTGGCCCAAATATCACCTTTACCCATTTTAAAACGCAAGTCACGCACACCAGCTGCTTCCACTTCTACTGTGATTATAACTGGTAGTCCTTACAAGAGGTGTCTAGAAGAAAAGCAAAGGAAAAAAAATGTGGTAGTACCTTCTCAAACCGCCAAAAATTTATTTGGCCCGTCAACGTCTGTGTCTAAAGGGAAGAAAAAATCAAAAGAAATCAAAGGAAAGCGCACTTCAGTAGAAGATTGTTCGTCAAGTGAGTCAGAAGATGAAGACTGTCTTTGTGTGGTGTGTCTGTCTGCATTTTCGAAATCCAGCCCAGGAGAAGAATGGGTGCAGTGTCTTTCTTGCAAGAGATGGGTCCACTTGAAGTGTGCCGATGGTCGCAACGTCAATTATTACTACTGTATTAATTGTCAGTCTGACAGCGACTGATTATATTTTGTCGATATATTTTTTCTTTTGATATGTAATTATTATTCAGAGTTATATTTTTTTTTTATCTAAATAAATTTTCATATCTAAACTAGTGAAAAATAGACATGGTCCAATTTCGGAGATCTGTGGTTCAAAATAGGCTACACGTTTCCTAAATTGGACCATTAAAGCTTTTTTGAAAATATTTATTTATAACCAGCCAAAAATAATTTTAGCATGTTTAATAAGATTTATGCATTTATAACAATGTTAACATTATTGTCAATTTTTTTCGCTCATAAAGGTGAATTAAATTGCCATTTTTTTGAGACATTTTCTTAAGGGGTCCAATATAGGGACCTTTCCCCTATATATATAACACATTTTTAAAAATGGTGCCAAAGTGTTTAGGAGGTTATGAAACGTCGAGAAATTTTGGTCCGACCCCTAGGTCCCGCCGTCCGACCGATGCTAATAGTGTATGTTGCCATATGGCAAATACACTAAAAACCAGAAGCATAACTCGGAGGCGGCGCCTTTGATGTGTGTACCGACGAATTCATGATCTTGGTTCCAAGTAAAAGATGAAATTTTATTGCTTTACCATAGGCGTACCTAATTAATTTGTATGTTAACGGTTTTGTTTTGTTTTTAAATATCATAGCAAATACAATTTTAAAATGAAATAAAACAGGTATCTAGATAAAGTAGCTATTATTATAGCCATTTCAGGATGTAAATTCAGGTAAACCGAGCACCGAGGTTACAAGAACGAGTAAAGCTCGTAATATACAGTTATACTTCGGATTATTTTATTTATTCTTGTGTCGGGACTACAGACCTCCATTTTTTTATCAGGTACGGTCCTGGCCATTTCAGGATAGAATCTCAGGTTAGCCGAGCACCGAGGTCGCAATAATGAGTAAAGCTCGTTATAGAGAATTATACTTCTGGTTATTTATTCTTGTGGTGATACGCGTCGATAAAAAATAATATTATTTGACAGCTATGAGAATAAAAGTAAATACGCTGAAAGAAATAAAGAACGGCGAAAGACAGACTTCAGTACTCACTGTGATGATGAGTGGCGCTATTGTTCTTGTTGCCGTTATGCTGTTGTCCATTGTTGTTCGTCAGCATTGTTGTATTCCCGGTTGTCGACGTACCGACATTTTGATGGTGTACAGCCATCAACTCATTTCCGCCACCACAACCGACACTCTGATGTACTTGTTGTTGGTGATGGTGCTGCTGTTGTTGTTGGTGGTCGCTGTTCATACTATTGCAGTGCATGTCCATTGTTGTAAGGTTATGTCGTACAAGTTATAAGTCGAAAACTTCTGTGAACAATAAGATAAGGAACTGTTACAGAACATATTTGGATTAGTTATGAAATGGCGCCCGGAGACGTTGGCTTTGATTAGTATTAGTTAATTATTAAAATGGAGTGTACACTTTTGTGAGGTTATGTCGTACAAGTTATAAGTCGAAAACTTCTGCGAACAATAAGATAAGGAACTGTTACAGAACACACTTGGATTAGTTATAAAATGACGCCCGAAGATGTTGGCTTTGATTAGTATTGGTTAATTATTAAAATGGCGTGTACACTTTTGTGAGGTTATGTCGTACAAGTTATAAGTCGAAAACTTCTGCGAACATTAAGATAATGAACTGTTACAGAAAATATTTAAATTAGTTACAAATTGGCGCGGGTACGTGGTGACGTTTGTCATTTAATTTTTAAAATGGCACGTACACTTTTGTGAGGTTATGTCGTATAAGTTAAGTCGAAATCTTCTGCGAACATTGAGCTAATGAATTGTTACGGAATATATTTAAATTAGTTACAAAATGGCGCTCGGAGACGTGGTTTTGATTAGTATTATTTAGCTATTAAAATTGCAAGTACACTTTTGTGAGGTTATGTCGTACAAGTTAAGAGTCGAATACTTCTACGAACAATAAGATAATGAACTATTACAGAATATATTTAAATTAGTTACAAAATGACGTGTAGAAACGTAGTTTTGATTAGTATTATTTAATTATTAAAGTAACATGTACACTTTTGTGAGGTTATATCGTGCAAATATCAAACTTGTATGAGCTAATCAGTTTAATTATAAAATGGCGGTTCTGTTCTAAGCGTTTTTATTAACAACACAATTTATTTTAAAGACAAGGATTACAGAATTTATTATTTTCCTCACGTAAAATTTTAATAAAAAATCATAACCTTAAGTAAATATTTATCTTAGCATTAAAACTTAAATTGTAAATTTTAATTTCTCCTTGAATAAAAGAGTACCTTTTTTTATTTACGCTTTTTTCGTTATAATATTTTTTTTTAAAAGCTTTCAAACTGTGTTGTTATTAATGTGTTATTAAAGAAGTATTTTTCGCATGAAATAACTATTTGTTTTACATATTTATGAAAACGACGGCGACGTAGCCTTTAATGGCAAGCGACGGGTCGGAAGGGCCTCAGTCTCTTCAAAACATAAGCGTTGTGTCAACAACAGGGTGAACATAAAGCCGGTGTTATACAGTGACCTGTTGAAAGAATGTGCATAGTCCATAGTTTCTCAGAATTTTCATTGTTACATGCAGACTAACTCTCTTTCCCGTCAGACATTATCTACCAATCACCAAGTGAATCGTTATTTGACAACAGTGACAAAAATACCGTCCGAGAAAAATACTATACGAATGCATCCTAGGCAAGGTGAATTTTTTACAGTTACATAAAAGTCTCAAAAAAGTTTTAATCAAAAATGAGTTTTCAAAAATAAAATTAAAGAATAAACTTTTTTTACACAACCAATTATGTTCAATATTTCAAAAAATCCTAAGATACACTTTAATTGCAGTCCTTTCGGTTAAACAGAAAAACGCTGGACCGATTTTAACAAAATTTATTTTGGATAAAGACGTTAATAGGCTTCTATTGGAAGTCGACGTCGTTTTTTATTCGCCAAATTTCGAGCAAGTGAAATCCACTTGTTTGCAATCTGTTTTTTAAATTAAAAAAACGGCTGAACCGATTTCAATAAAACTTATTTCGGATGTTATTGACGTAAATATACTTCAATGAAACCCTAACAAAATCCATGTCGTTTTTTTTACTGGCGAAATTTCGTGGAAAATCTCCTTGTTTGCAGTCTTTTTGTTTAAACAGAAAGTACGGCTGGACCGACATTGATAATAATATTTCTTTATGATCAAAATGACATAGAGAGCTTCGATTGACACAGTAACGAAGTCGATATCATTTGTTTCTCGAGATATTGTGTAAAATCTACTTTTCTGCAGTCTTTTTGCTTGACCGATTTTGCAAAAAAATCTTTCAGGTCATATTGACGTTAATACGTAGTCGATAACATTTTTTTTATTCTCGAGATTTCGTTCTAGAAAGAAATGGCCACGTAGTGTACACACATACATTCCAGAAATATTGTAAAAATGTTATAGTGTCCTTGAAACAAAAATATGTTAACATTTTTTATTTCTACTTTCGAACCCATTACAATAACTTCCTGGAAAGTCAAAAGTATAAATTTTGTTTTTTTTAATGTGTTAGAAATCTACTGTGGGAAATCCACCTATTTCATACCGATACATTTTTTAAATTGACCTGTAGAGAACATCAAACTAATGAAGTAATATGCTTACGCAACACGGTATAAATTTGTAGATATTTCTGTAAAAGGCGATTAGTCTGAATTTAAACGTGTACGCGATCGGTTATTGTAATAAACATAATTGTGTGATTTGAGAATTTTGTTGATCACTTTATTTAAGTGTCGAAATTGTCTACACTACTCTGCGTAAAATTGTGTCAATCAACGGTAAGTCTTTTACTAATTCTAAATCTTATTTGATGAATGCCTGGTTACTAAATACATGGTCAGTGTAAGACCGGCTTTATAAATGGGATATTATTGAAGCTCTTATTGGATGGCCTTTATTCATGAAGAACCTTGATTGGTCTGTAAAACGAAACAATTTCTAAAGAACATCTAATATGGATATTAAAAATGCCACATCACGCACCAATAAATTGCAAATTCCACGTTATTTTTTAACGAAGCCGACTGCTAATTTAAACGTTGTTCAACGCCAGACAAAATATTTCATTTCCACACGGAATCAAAAAAGTATGTTGTAAAAATATTCATTATAGTTTTTTAAGATGTTCTGAAATCTTTATGAACTTAATCTAACTTGGACTAGATAAACTTGGACTAGATATAGTAATCTGTTAACATTTTTAGTAACTGCGACTTTTAGGACGCCCTAATTAAAATTAAGTGTTTTTTTACACTCGAGATGTATTCACTTTAGGTACGATATGTATTTAAAAATAAAGGGGCGCAAGTAACCCAGAATGAGATATGTATTTTAATTGACATTTTAACCAGAGCTCTACAACATTTAAAATTTTTCAAGGAACACTTCTTTTGGCAGGGTAGGGCAAAATTGCTTCTTGAAATTTAAAATGCAACGAATGTGTCGCAATGCACGTGTACCGTATACTATAAAAACCGACTGTATGATAAAAAGTTGGTGGCGAGGTAGAACAGTCTCTTTTTTTATTCTCCTTTGTTTTAACAAACAATTATCGGGCGAAAAATAATAAATTAAAAATTAATTAATTAATCGAAAACACGAGCTAAATTCATTCGTTATAATAACCACATTGAATGCATGATGGATAGAATGAATTGTGTTTTCACTGACATAATACCAAACTACTCCAGATAATATTAATGCATTGCTCAGTATTGAATACGATTACTTACGTCTTTTATCTCCGTTTGTATTATGAAGCACCGTATGTAGATAACAATCTCAAGACTGATAATCGAAACCGACAGCAAATTCATTTGATAGTTGAAACATTAATTTTACCCGGTCGAAAATACGTACTTTCCGCTTCGATTTTAAGGCAGAAAACCTAACATTTATGCACTGCGGGAATTACTCGCACGCCATTTGTAACAGCGGACCGGAACAGTTTTCTTGCACGAGAAAACTGTTGCGAAAGTACGTACTTTCGACCGGGTATGAAGAAAAATAGTACACAGTACAGGACCAGAAAGTTGAAATTCCTGCACTACGCGACACCCGATATCCAAAGCGAAGCCGAGAGCATCATGTGTCGGGCAGTGCAAGAATTTAGCTTTCTGCCCTTGCGCTGTAATCTACTATTATTCACACTTCGTAATATTATCATGGGAATCAATCGTTTCCAATAAATTCTATTATCAAAATCATTCGAATAGCTACATTTCGATTATGAAAACCATTCGATTATTCCCAAGACTATAGTCTAAACTCTAAACTGTAGAGGAGGTGTGTGTTTTAAATAATATAATAATAATAATAATAATAATAATAATAATAATGCGTTTAGCGTCCGTTTCTCGACTTTATGTCATAACAGACGCCATTCGCACCATTACTATTTTTTCATCTACCACTTCCCGTTATTTTCTAAATTTTTTTTACAACTTCAACTTATATAATAGCAATGGACGAATGGAGGAATTATAGGAAATTAGGATAAGGTAGGTAATTTTTGAACTAAGAGTTTGATAGGTAATCGGCCATGGCCTCAAATAAGGAACCATCTCGATATTTATCTGGAATCAATTGAGGGAAACCATGGAAAACCTCAATCAAGATTGCCGGTACAGGAATTACCGTTTTTCGGCGAGAGGCAGTAGGAAAAAGTCCCAGCCACATCAGCCCTCGCCGGGATTCGAACCCGGTACCTTCCGAATGCGAGTCTAGTACTGTCACAACTACTCTACCCAGCTCGGTGTTTTAAATAATAAGTATATAGACAAATAGTTCTTTATTTATACCACACGCTCTAGCTGATTTAATGCTAAGACAACAAACTTGATTTGGCGTGATAATGCATTTTACTTGTTGCTTTGAAACGGTAATCTATTCTGTTGCAGCACATCCTAGCCATCCTATAAATAAAAGCAATTTACATTGTTAAACGCATGAGAGACCGACTATTGAACAACTTATTGTCGAACTGTTGTTTTTAGAAATAATACACTCACGCTACTCAATAATACGCTCTTTTCTATCCGTTCAAAATTGAAATATCTGCGCGTTCTATTTTGACATCTTTTAAGTAAAAATTAGAAAATAATTTTATAGACCGGGCGTTGAATTGCATCCTGTTTGAAATATACGGTGAATTGATTCTGATTGAACATTGAAAATTCGATTTTTTTTATTTTGTTTTATTGAATAGTACAATATGTCTAGAATTAGACATTATATCGCATCCAAAATTACTACTATAATTTAATAATAAATCTCAGGTATTTGGATTAATAATACGAAACAATCGTGTTATTGTCAATCTATATGAGCCTGACGAAGACTGAATAAAGTAGTCGAAACGTAGCAAGATTAACAGCAACACGATTGTTTTGTATTATTAATCCAAATACCTGAGATTTATTATTGAATTATGTCTAGAATATTCTTGCAAATTTTTAAATTGATTGGAGTAAAATTCTAAGAGATAGAGCCTTCGGAAGTTCCACCCAATCAGGCCACGTTAGGCGCAATTCACACAGAACGGGTGCGTGGTGGTGACGTGGGACCGGCGTGGTACGGGCATGTGCCACCCGCATGTTAACATATGAGGCAATACAAACAGAGGTGACGTGGTACTGGCGTGGTGATTCCCACTACCGCCACGCCACTTCGACGCCATCAGAAGCCTACACGAGTGACACATGCCATACGAAAGTGTGAAATTCAGTGTTGATTTTTCGTTTAATAGCACAAAATGCGTGACGATTTCGAATTTAATATAGAGTTCTGCGAAGAAGTGCAACTGTATGCAACTTTATACGACTATAGACGATCGGATTACTGCAACAGAAGTGTACAAGACCAGGCATGGGAAAAAATATCTCAGAAATTCAATGCAAATGGTAAGTTAGTAATTGTTTATTATCTGCTCATACAAGAGTTGAACGAACCGCAACTTTTTCCTTTATCTAACCACAGAGGGTGTACCCAGTATCTCCTTTTCCTTTGTATATTGGCTAAATTCACAAGGTCCAACATAACCTGGTCATCTTCGTCGTCCGAGAACATTTTCACTTCGCACTGACAAATGTCGGTAGGTATCCCTTTCTGTGTGTATTGAGCCCGCCACGTCCGCTCTTGGCCACACCACGCCAGACCACACGCCACCACCACGCATCCGTTCTGTGTGAATTGCGCCTTAGCCTGGCGCGTCGGAGATGTATTGAAGCAGCGTTAGCTATTGTTTAGTTTTAAATATTTTAGTTCATTGTTGATTGTTGAGCCACGAGGTTTCTTTGAGGTTATAAGTGTTCGTTGTAAATTTTTACCGAGATTTTTATTCATTTCTTTGCAAAATGCGTAAAGTTCTTAGAACTGATCTAGCAGCTTTAATCGCGTTTTTCTCGAAACTCTATTTTTGAAGTCGGTTGTCATGAGTTCTCAAAAAGTAATGAACCAATTTTGTTCAAATTTTGTACACTTCTTCAGGTCCTTCAGGATAACATTATCTAGTGCTTGAATGAAGGATTCTTTTTTTTCACAACTAATTTTACAAGGCAATACGTGGTGCAAATTTTAGCAAAAAATAAGATTTTTTGTTCACAGCTCCGCCAAAAATTCAAATTTTAATTTATTTTTTTTCCTTCGTTCAAGCACGAACTTTACACATTTACTTATAGAAAATATTTGGTTTTTTAATGTCGGATAAATCTGACATGGGTTCTGACAACGGCGAGAGAACTTTTTCTGAGGGGTCAAGGGAAATGAGGTTCCAATGGCTGAATTTTCAAAAGTCTAGAGGTCCAAATTCGTCCGAATACAAATTAAATTTTACTTGACATGACCTGAAGAAGACAGCAAAATAGCTGTCGAAACGTTGTCGTTTTGTTTTTATTAAATTTGACTCAAAATACAACCGTCTTTTATTTCTGTAATTTACAATTTGAGTGATCATGTCTGTTAATAAATTGATTCTTAATTGAAGATCGATCGAACGAAGCGAGTGAGTAACTTAACAATTATTTATAAATTTGAGCTAACGAGCTAATTGCAGACACCAAGAAATATTCCGTTTTGAAATCCCGTTGAATTCAGTTTATGAACTTAAAATTTTCTCAGTAAATAAGCTATCGAATTGTAAAAATCGTACTCAAATCCGTTTAGTAGTTCTCGCGTTTTTAGCGGACATACAAACATGCAAAGTGATTTAAACGGGAATTCCCATAGTTTGGTTAAAAAAAATTCGAGCCGACTTTTTTCGGCAACCTTCAGAATTTCAATCTTTAGGTCACCCTGAACTTAAATCAGATTGAATCCACGTATATTTATATTTAACTTCTTCAGGGTTAATGGATTTGATTATTTGCGACGTCCCATAGGTACATGTTTTATTTAAATCAGTGCAGTCGTTTATTTCGCTTTCTATTTTTCACAATTTAGAATTGATGTAAATTTTTTTCACTGATCATCTTTCGATATTTACATCATTCGAAACCAACTTGGACTTTTAAAAAAAAATTGTGCATCCCTACTTTGTTGGCAAGTTTTTTTTGTCTACCACTTGAGATCCGCAACTATATTTGTAAACTAATATAAAATTCGACATTGATGTAAATATCTTCTTAGTAGGTTAAATGTCATTAAGCCATAGTCGCTGGTAACCTGAGCTGTTGAGCGTCTATAATCTACAATTCTTCTTCTTCTTCTTCAAAAGTTTCATGAAACAGAGTTGAAACGTTTTATTTCAAACCCAAATAAATTCGCTAGTTTCAGTAATGAAATTGAAACGTGGCTAAGTATAAATGCGTTTAATAATCGTAAGGCATGAAAACCAGTTGAAACTTTCAGGAAAAACCACATCTAAACTATTTCAATACGAACTTATATCCTCAAATGAAATGAACTTCCCCAACATCACACACTTCAGTTCCTTTGCTAATTATGTAAGTAGAAATTACTTTTACCCAAAACCTATACTGATACTTTACTCTTGCACTAAACTAAAATATTGCCATTAGTTTCTAAATTGGAAAAATAATGGTGCGAATTTGAACTTGAACAGAAATACTGAAAAATATTCACCGTTTTAAGTGTGCGAATGTTGAATTTTCCTTTTCAAGTTGTCTATTTAATAAATACACGAATTTCAAATGCTCTCTTAATCTGGCACGCGGTAGTAGATATCTTTTACTTGTTTTTGAAGTTATAACTACTTTTTTGGCGCGTTGAGAGTTAAATTTTAGCAGCCAACAGAACTTGCGGGCACACAGCTATCGAAAATTCGAAAGTATGAAGTTGGCTCTAATAGACAGACTAAAATGACAGATGGACGAAGTCAATGCACTTTCTGTCATCTGGAAACTATATTATAACATACTAGACGACTATAACCTTAAATTACAACCATATTAGCCGTTTTAAGTGTCATCCAGCGGGATAAAAGTAAAAACCGAAATAATATTTTGAAAGTGTTTTCAAATACTTCAGGTTAATTTACTTTTTGAAGATTTAATTTTAGTAAATTATGTGCATGTATATTGAAAATGTTTAATCATAGCTTCAAATGCGCGTACGTAATTACACGCAACTACTTTTTTTGAAGTTTAACTTCTTTAGCAACATATCTGCTTGAAAAAAGTAAAAAATCGAGAAGAAGTAGAACTACCAATAAAAGGGAAGCTAGTTCGTCTCCTAAATTACATGAAACTGACAAGAACAGAAGTTTATAGTGTATTGCTAAGTATGTGTAAATATTATTATTTAGTTTCACATAAAAAAATTAAACTTGGAAATAATATTAAAAACTAAAGAAGTTCAACTTCTCATGTGAGCTTATGAGAGTGAGGCTCATTATAATTTTTTTTCTAATTTGGAACCAATGACTACCTAGTGTCGTAAGTGCTTTTGAATTAAACCTTCCAACATTCCATTTATCAAAATCGGTTCAGTCGTTTTGGTTCTAGAATGTAACACACATGCTCATCAATACTGACTCATTATACACATAACCTTACTTTTAGCTTCAGTGTATAGTCGGATAAAATAAAAGTCTGACTTTGTCATTATGCGACAATAATTTACGTATTCTAAAACTTCAATTAAACAAAATTATATTCGTGAAATAAATTAAACCTTACAAATAAATTTCAAATACAAATCGCCATCTATTTCACTGTAACTTTTAAACTTTCGAAACGTAAATCTCTTTTTTACTATCTACACATTTTTTTTTCTTGCGTGGGCTGGTTTAATCAAACGGATTAATATTTATTTAGAATTCCTGATCTATAAAGAGCATGCGCGAAACGCGAAGCTTGTGAAACTTATGGATGCTTTCGCTATACATATTTATAGGCACGTGTCAAAACAACTTATGTCAGACTTTTACTAAAATAAGATTAATAACAGTGAATATAGCTACAAATTGCTCCAGTGAACATGGACCATTGAATAAAAATATATTGACGAGGGTGGTAAAGTCAATTAAACGACGCGACGAGGTGAGTGGTGTCCGCTTGCCATTGGCCGGCGCACTGCGCATGTCTAGTGGCATGAAATTTATGTCGTATTTTTGTACAAATAAATTCGTATAAAATTACTGAGCAAGTCAAATTTGTCAGTATTTTTAACAGAAGTTAATACAGAAAAAACTTCAAAATGTTAATTTGCCTTCCAGTAATTCGAAATCTCGTGACTTGCTGTAAAGAAATATTGACAAATATCACGTTTTTTATTCAATTTTTAAGGCAAAAATATATCTGTATAAAAATTTGAATAATAATCTTCCTGGACAAAATGAAATTTAATGTATTTAAAAACAATGCTTTACATGTTTCGATAGCATAGGCTATCATCATCAGGCAAAATGAGAAATTAATTTACAAAAAATTTGGGTTGTTTTACAAATCTTAAACATAAAGTCACAAGATTAAAAAACTAGGTAATTAAGGTCGCATAGTTGAGTTTTGTTTAAAAATAAAACCTTAGAAAAATATTTTATTTTTTAACAAAACTCAACTATGCGAACTTAATTACCTAGTTTTTTAATCTTGTGACTTTATGTTTAAGATTTGTAAAACAACCCAAATTTTTTGTAAATTAATTTCTCATGTTGCCTGATGATGATAGCCTATGCTATCGAAACATGTAGCAAGCATTGTTTTTAAATACAATAAATTTCATCTTGTCCAGGAAGATTATTATCCAAATTTTTATACATAATTACGGCAAGAGGTTAAGAAGGAGTCCACTATCAATATCAAAAATATATCAGTTATGAAATTTTTAAGCAGCAAACCTAATTTTATAAAGCTTAATACGTAATCACAGCTAGTAAAAACAGTAATAAAATGCGATAACTGTTCGAAATTTCCCGAGAGAATATTTTGTCAATCCCCTTAAAAATGCTCCGATTTCCGTAACATTTCACCAAGTTATTCCATCAGGAATGTTTAGGGGCACCAGTAAATATGTTGGCAAATCAAAAAAAAAACCCGGGTCGCAGTGCCAAAGCCCTGCCGACAATATAGTGTATTTGCTTGTATAGGGCCGTGTGGTTTTATACTTTTATTATGTGAAATTAAGTTAGTTTTTGGGCAAAATAAAAAATTAAACCCCTTAATACAACCCTTCAAATAACATTTTTTTTCTTAATTGTAATATTATTATCAATCTAACGTCTACACCGAATTAAATACACCCTTCAATAAATAATTCACTATCTGCAAACTAGTGTTTTCATAAAATTTGTAAATCCGGTCCTGTCGGACCGATTTTATTGAAATTTTGGGGACACTTTTTAATTACTACCAGAGGGTTAAATTTCAATTTTGAAACGATTCGGAGAATTTTTTCGGTATTTTGGGGCCCAAAAACATTTTTCAACCCCTAAAAACTACCCATTAAAATAACCCGATTAGGCCCATTTTAAATAGGCTTCTTGCGGTGATGGATTTCAACACCTGGGCCAAATTTCGTTGAAATCAATTAGCTCTTTCGAAAGTTATTGCGCGTACACATATATATATATATATACGTATATAAATATATATATATATATATATATATATATATATATATATATATATATAAACATTTTTAAAAATGGTGCCAAAGTGTTTAGGAGGTTATGAAACGTCGAGAAATTTTGGTCCGACCCCTAGGTCCCGCCATCCGACCGACGCCAATAGTGTATGTTGCCATATGGCAAATACACTAAAAATCTACGTGAGCACTTTTGTCATGTGACCGTAGATATTGTAGAGAGGTATACGTATAGGTACGCAATGTAGCTTTAAAAAGTTCAACCTCATGTTTATTCAAAGGCTGTATCTCGTTCAGTGCAGACACAAAGCCTCTCTCCCTCTAATTCAGCTCGCTAACGCCTTCTCCCTCACTCCCATATCTCACACGGGTTCTGAAATAATATAAATCTCTACGCAGAAAGCGCGAGAGAACGCGTTGTGCGTATGTTGGTGAAATTCAACTAGAATTCCCTCGACGCCAGTAATAATGACTACATTGTTTTGTTTATTGATACTAGTTCCACACGTCCGCGACGCGTTTATCTCGTTTCGCCGCAACACGTTGGGCCAGAAATCGAAAAACATGACCGACACTTTTTTAAACTTTCCAGACAACTTTGGAAAAAATACTCAGAAAAATTAAATCAGCGCAGAATTATTGAAATGTCAAAAATTATAACTTGGACCGGAAATTAAAAAAAAAAACATTTTTTTTTTAATTTCTCGTTAAATCCTTAATCTGTCAAAAACGACCGCGACGCGTTTATCTCGTCTCACCGCACCACGTTGGGCCAGAAATCGGAAAACATGATCGAGATTTTTTTTAAATTTCTAGACGACTGGAAAAAATACTCAGAAAATTGAAACCAGTGCAGAAATAATGGGACGCCAAAAGTTATAATTTAGATCGGAAACGAAAAAAATTTTCTTTAAATTTCTCGTTGAATTCTTAATCTGTTAAAAACGAGTTATTTATTAAAAAATAACATTTTGAACGCAATCTTTTGACTTTTAAGGTAATGCGAATGTTCCAGATGAAAATCGGATATTTAAAGGTATACCGTATATCATACGTTCAGCTAAATTTTTAAAAACACTTTTGGACGTCTAGTTTTTAAGTAATTGATTGTTAAAAAGATCATTAAACGAGACTCGTCGAATATTTCCATATTTACAAAAATCAATCATAATTCTGAAAAACTGATTATTCGAAGTTTGATTCTTTCAGAGAACGTAAAAATTAAAAAAAATAAATTTTCACGTGTAAAATATTACATAAAAATTGTCGAAAGAATTATCAAACTAAATGTTAAGCCATGTTTGAACTATATCTGTCTCTCTCAGACACATTAGACGGAATATACTGCTGTTGTCAAATTATGCCTATGTTTAATTATTAATTATTTTCTTAAATATTAAAAAAATTCAATTATGATTTATAGAATAAAATATTTGAATAAGAAATAATTTATGAAGTCACATAACATTTTTTACTAGAACAAAATACGGACGTAATTACTATTAATTAGACTAATAACCTTAACTATAACTTTATTTCTAGGCTTGAAAATAGCCGAGCTGAGTGGAGATGCTTTTATTTATATGGCGTTTCCGTGACTTGTTTTTTTCTCAAGTTATCTATTTCTTTTCGATTCATCGCCTCACACACTTACCTTTACTATAAAAGTTTCACCTCAGTAATATTTTCCGTTTTGTTACTACTTATACAGTGGAATCCCGATAACTCGAATTTCAAGGGAAATGCTAGAAATTTACATAACGAATTTACGACTTAACAAGAATTTCGAGATTGCTAAAATTTCGACTTAGAAAGGCACAATTTCTAAGTATATTTTTCGATTTGTAGATTCATGGTTAAATAAAAATTGTACTAAGTAGTACACACAATAGAACAAAAGCACCAAACATTTCCTTTGACTTTTGACTTACGCAGTCTGCTTTTTGAAATTCGAGTCATAGAGTATCAGTAAATTGTACTATCAGTAAGTACCTTACAGGGAAATGACATTGTGTTCGAGTTACAGAGTCTAAATAATTCGAGATACCGCGTATTTAAAGGTTCAGCGAAAGGGAATGACAATTTTTTTCGTCTTACTGAAGATTACGAATTAACGAGGTTCGAGTTATCGAGATTCCACTGTATAATAATTTGCACTGATTTTTCACTCGGCACGTGGTAGAACATGATTAATAATAACAAGTAATTAAAAAACACTTGAAAATTCTACGAATAATCCTTTATTTCTCGACGATCGTTTCGGACAATAAGTCCATCCTCAGGAGTACAAAAACTTATACTCCTGAGGATGGACTTATTGTCCGAAACGATCGTCGAGAAATAAAGAATTATTTGTAGAATTTTCAAGTGTTTTTTCATTACTTGTTTCCACTGTATAAATATAAATTCAATATGTATAAATAAGGAAATTTTATTTAAAAACTTAGAAATTTTCAATCTTTCTATTTTCAAATTCAATTAGCATAAACTAAAATCGCACAATACGCACAATTATCTATGCTCAAAATCTTAAAATGCTGACGTTAAAGTATGGTAGAAAAATTTAAATAACGTTATAAAAGCAAAGAAACAAACTTTCTTAAACAGTTCTTATGCTGCGACTTTAAAATCAGTTAAGTTTTGAATTTAATTGTGTATTTAAATAGACGCCGTGATAAGAATAACTGATAGGAAATAAAATAAAAAATATGTAGTTAAAATATTTCTTCTCGAACGTATCTCTTGTAGACGTAAATAACATGCCTTTTTTCTTACATTTGTTTTGTCTTTTTTGTTTCTTTCGGCTGTTTTGTATCATTAAGGAATTATTTATTCATATTTTGTATTATTATTCAACGTGCTCATTTATTTCGTAATACAGAACATAAGAACTTTTATAAACTCGTTTTTGTCTTCTGTGATTATATTTTGTTTTCAGTATCATTCAGTATTCTCAAAAGATATCTTATAGTCTTATAGCAGAACCAATTATTTAAGTATTCTTTATTCATGTCTCATTTATTATCTTCAAGTCCCCAAAAACTTTTGAGAACAATTGTCGTTGATTTTAAATTGAAAGTTTTAGCTTAAAAGTCTACTTTCCAAATTGAATAGCCACAAAAAGCAAACCGCAAAAATATATAATAAATTAATGCATCGTACAAATTAAATTTCATTTCGAATTAGGATATATAGTTTTTGAATATAATACTTTTCCATTTTATATTTAACAAAATTGAAAAATTGTTATCATGCCATTTCGAAATGAACAATTTTTTAATTAAAAACTATTGACCTGTAAGTATTTTTTAGTGTATTTGCCATATGGCAACATACACTATTGGCGTCGGTCGGATGGCGGGACCTAGGGGTCGGACCAAAATTTCTCGACGTTTCATAACCTCCTAAACACTTTGGCACCATTTTTGAAAATGTTTATATATATATGTATATATACCTATATTTATATATATATATATATATATATATGTGTGTGCGGGCAATAACTTTCGAAAGAGTTAATTGATTTTGACGAAATTTGTCCCACGTGTTGAAATCCATCACCACAAGAAGCCTATTTAAAATAGGCGGAATCGGGCCATTTTAAGGGTAGTTTTTAGGGGTTGAAAAACGTTTTTGGGCCCCAAAATACCGAAAAAATTCTCCGAATCATTTCAAAATTGAAATTTAACCCTCTGGCAGTAATTAAAAAGTGTTCCTAAAATTTTAATAAAATCGGCCCGACAGGACCGGATTTACACATTTTATGAAAACACTAGTTTGTAGATAGTGAATTATTTACTGAAAGGTGTATATAATTTGGTATAGAGGTTCGATTGATCAAAATATTTCAATTAAGAAAAAAAAATGTTATTATAAGGGGTGTATTAAGGAGTAAAATTTTTAATTTTGCCCAAAAACCAACTTAAGTTCGCGTAATAAAGCCACACTGCCTGTATAAGCAAATACACTATATTGTCGGCAGGGTTTTGGCACTGCGACCCGGGTTTTTATTTATTGAAATGTTAGTTTCGATGATAATATTTTTAATAGATACGTACTTATAGAGATTAAATTTGTGGTTGGCGGGTAAAAGGAGATAGGTCAACTTACTGTATTATCGGTCTGATCAACTAAAAACCGCTCTACGCTTTTTGAATTAATCATTGGACATAAAAGAAGTGACAAGTTTACCAATAACTACCTAGCATATCTATCATCCATCACTTATTGAATAAAAAATAAAAGGTAATTTAATTATTTTATAATTTTTAGTGCCTAATTAAAGCGTGTTTTTTAGTTTTTAACACGCTTTTATTAGCTTCACTTAACCGAGCTGGGTATAGTAGTGGTGACAGCACTAGACTCGCATTCGGGAGGTCCGGGTTCGAATCCCGGCGGGGGCAGATGTGGCTGGGACTTTTTCCTACTGCCTCATGCCGAGAAACGGTAATTCCTATACCGGCCATCTTGATTGAGGTTTTCCATGGTTTCCCTCAATTAATTCCAGATAAATATCGAGATCGTTCCTTATTTGAGGTCATGGCCGATTACCTATCAAACTCCTAGTTGAAAAATTACCTACCTTATCCTAATTTCCTATAATTCCTTCATTCGCTCATTGCTATTACATAAGTTGAAGTTTTAAAAATGTAGAAAAATAACGGGAAGTGTGGTAGATGGAAAATAGTAATGGTGCGAATAGCATCTGTTATGACATAAAGTCGAGAAACGGACGTTAAACGCATTATTATTATTATTATTAGCTTCACTTGGATGTGTTTGAAATGGAATCTTTGAACGCGAAATTCACCTACTTCAAAACGTCAGATTTCACTGAAACTTTGCACACTTATCAAGGACCGATGACAATACAATAATTTAATAAGTTTGTCCCATTATCCTGACCGGGACCTTCAAGATAAAAAAAAGAGTGGAGTGCTATCTATTTAAATGTTCTTGATAACTCTACGTTTCCAATTAGCTAGTAATTTTAAACTACATATTATTTACTATATATCGTTGAAAATATCTATTTGGTTTAACAGCCCACGAAGTTAACGGTATATGTATTTTAGTAGTAATTTTATTCGCAATTTTTTATTTAATTTACTTCCGTACTGTTTTTAATATAAATGGCATTACATTTTTTAATTGTATAATTATTCAAAATAACTCTATTAAAATTCACATTAATGGCTGCAATTAGACAGCAAAATAACGATTTACTTACCTCTTAATAAATGAAAATGTTTTTTATTAACCCTGTTTTTAAGGGAAAATGTTATCAAATAATTAAAAAAAATACATAAAACACGACTGCGAAACCGCGTTTTTAATTAATACGACTTCTAGCTAGCATTTTTGGGTAGGTATTTGATTTATTGTGAAAATTTGTACAATAACTCTTCAGTAATATCCAAATACAAAAACACAGACCTGGCTGAAGGGTAGCCTGGCTTAACCGACTTAACCGAATTTTAAATTTTTGTGCAATAAAAAATCCATGAGGCTTCAATATGGCCGCCCCAGATCTCTCCATTCCCCGCAAAGATCTTAGCACTGCGATCTCTTACCCCGAATGACTCTACTAGTAGTAGAATGACATTAAAACATTATCATTTCAATTATTATGACCGATCATCATCAGCTAATCATCACTATCAACGCACATTAGTTTTTGCGTTGAGCATAACGCCGTTGTGAAGCGGCATTAACAACTTGACCGTATTGCCGACGTGTGGTTTTGTCAGAGCGACCGCTCAGACCTGTTCCACGTCAATCAAATTACGCGCCCGTATGTGGGGTCTCATTCTCGACGTAGCCACCTCGTCGATACATCAAATCGATGTCGATTGATTTTAATCGAATTTATGTTACGAAGCCTTCATCATGTATTTCTTTTTTTTTAACATTTATTTTTTCGGAAAATAATTTATTTGAATGGATAATAAATAATTAAAAAACTCGGGTCGCAATGCCAAACCCAGCCGACAATTTAGTGTATTTGCTATTACTGGCTTTTATTATGTGAACTTAAGTTGGTTTTTGGGCAAAATAAAAAAAAATCCTCCTTACTACACCCTTCAAAATAACATAATTTTTCAAAGGCTCCGAGGAAATATTTCGTATCAATTGTATATAAAATATGTATATGGGTGTGTCTCGGAAACGATGTATTTTTTTGTTGTCATTATAATAGGATGTAAGTTTGTGTGAATGAAATTCTGTTACGTTAAAATTATTTAACTGAAAAACATAGAGCGAGGTCAAATGTTCAACAGAACAATCTATTGATAGACAAATAACATTAGAAGGCAGATGTTTAAAACTGAACTGCAATGCAACAATAATAATTCATTTCAAAAATTCAAATGCATGCGGACATCCAGAGTCCAGACGTACAGATATAATTATAAAATGTAATTTAAAGTTCTTTGGACTACACATTTTGTCGGGTCGTAAATAAAGATTAGACACACGAAATGCACGTGCGATAATAACTACCTCAAATTATTGACAACGTTGCCAAGTCACTTGATTGTCATCTTTCCTGAATCACAGTTGGTAGTTTACGCGAAATGCACAGTCTCCAGTCTAAAAATAAATCAATATGGAAATATGTTGTTGCTTTGATGCTTTAGACGAACCAAAATATACGATCAATGAGCTGTAGATGTGGATCGCTAGTCTGGAAAGAAGAAGTCACGGAAAGAGATAATAATAGTTGCGGTAGCCATTCCGTCTTTGTTCAACACCATACAACAAGACCGGTTATAAAAAAACATACATATATACCGTGTTTGTCGCCCTTTTATATGCGCAGTAGTCAATGAGGTGTAAATATGGAATTCTAGTCTGAACTGTGCGAGCAAAGGGACAGAAAGAGATAGCGACAATTGCGGTAACCATTCCGCCTTTGACCATATAACAAGATCCGAGTACCCAATAGGACCCCGCTTCACGCGTGAGATACGTTCCGGATAAGCTCCTGCGCTTTACGAGGTCATCTTGAGGCTGTCGGAACGCTCTGAATTTAAGTCACACTATGAGGCTAAAAAATGCTGTTGCACGGGTGCCGCTGTTAGTTGATTACTCTAAATTTTGGAAATATTTTGAAGAATTAAAAAACTTTTCCGAAAATGGAACAATCACTTTAGATTTGTGATGGAACAATTTTGAGAAATAAGTACGAATAAAGTCGTAGTGTGACATTGAAAACGTGTTTTTTGGCACAAATAATGCCAACGTTTTTCTAGTAAATCGTACATAAATTACAAAAGTAGTCCATTAGAGGCCTAGATTTGTCCTTTATCTTTCTTATAGAGAATGAATTTTTGCAAAATGTAGACGAATAAGTTTACAATCAGCTCTCAGCCGAAACCCTGTTTTTGGCTTAAATTTAGAGCGTTCCGACAACCTTAATACATAGATAATAAGCATGAATGAAACACAACCGAAAATGAAAAAAATAGTTAGTTTTTTTTAATTTTGTAACATTTATTGTTAAGTACTTTTTTTATTGAATTAATTATGAATTTATTTCTTGCCAATATCGATTACTATTCATAAAACATTTATGAAAATCAAATAAAAGGTTGAGTAAGAAGTTATGTTTGTGATGAGGAAGGTTCTTTATTTGACATATTTTGTTTTTTGTGAAGAAGTCACCTAATGTAATTTGCTTTTTTCTGTTTCGTTCAGCAAGCTGTTGTCGATAACAAGATTTTGCATCAATGACACTTCGTTTTGCCTTTGAACTTCTATCAACATTTGAATCATTTTGTATAAACTGATTCATAATTTACGTTATAGTGGCTAAACTTTTTTTTAGAAACCGCGTAATACTGAAACAGCGTTAAGGTAGTTGTCGTGGTACAATATTGTCAAAAAGTTATAGATTATACGCGCCACAAAAGTATACTAGCTTGTAACTAAGTGATCCATAAATTGTACGCAAGACTGTACCCGTGGAAACGTAACCCATACAGTATTCATATGCATGTATACTTTTCTATAAATTGTTGAACTTTAAACCGTTATGAAAAATGTATAATCAGATCCTTTTGATGTTAATAAATTATAAATAATTATTTCACCTGATGAAGTATTAATTTAATACGAAACGTTGTGAAATAATAATTTGTCTTTTATTTCTTTGATCCTAATTCCTCTAATTATTTATAATTTAAACCGTTATTTATAAATAATTAGACGTCAAAAATTTTTTCTTATTTTTTTTTAAACTCATAACAAATGCATAGAAAGACTGTCAGTTTTTGGAAAATTTCTGACAGTTAGTTCTTTTTTTATAAATAAGAAACTGGTTCAGAACTACAGAGATCGTATACAATCAATGTTAATTATCCAATTTTTAATTGAATTTATCTCGGATTATATAAGGTCGATCGACTTCAAATTTTCAGGGTAATTGTATTATCATGTCCTTAATAAGTATTCAAAAATTGAGAATTTTCTGACGGTGTGCCTTAACCACGACAACTACCTTAAGCGGAGTAGTGTCTTATTGTATATTGTGTTTATCGTCTTCTTTTTCCTATCGCTTTGTATGCACTCCATATCTACAGCTCAATGTATACGACGTTAAAATATTATATTTAAAACAGCAGGCTCGTTCAGTCTGTATAAAAAAGTGACTAACGCAAGACATTTATATGAATCTTTCCGTATCTGTTGTATTTTTTGCACGCCCCTCTATAAAACAGCTGCTTTTCATGCCTCTATCGCGGTAGTAAATCGATCCATTTAACAGTACAGTGCTGTAAATTAAAACAAATCTAATTTAACCAATCCAAGAGTAATTTCCAAAACCGATTTGTCAGTTACCATTTAAAACTAGTTGAACAGAGTTAACGGTTCCGGATAAACGGCAAATGAAAGACCACACTGCTACAGATTCTACAGCCGAAAAATTGGAAAAAAAAATTCTGGAAAAACTCACACTTTTTAAATAACTTGGTATATAATATTTTCAAAAGTGTTTTTTGTCCGTATGAAATATCTCTCTTATTACTGTATCAAAATTAATGTTTAATACGCCATTTTGGAGATTATTTTTCTCTCTAATGACAAAAAGTAAATTAATATCTTAAAATTAATGTTTTCATTAAAAAATTACAGTTCAAAAAAATTAATAATTTCATTACAGAAAATAACATTCAGAAAAAACAAATGTCGCCAGCTGGTGGCAATATGTTCATTTTAACAGTTGTCGGTAATATGACGTGTAGTGGCGCTGAAGTCTCTGAATGGAATAGAATAAAATAAGACAAATGTCACCATCTGGTGGAAAGCTGCTTATTTTACAGTTGTCTGTAATATTAAGTGACGTAGTGACGCTGAAGTTTCTAAATAGAACAGAATAAAATTTATTTCAACCCTATTATATTACATAACTGACCACTAACGGTACGAATAGTATTCGCACGGGTTCGCTAGTATATATAAATTACGTAATCTTTCACAAGTAGCCAAAACTTTTTTTAATCGCCTGTAGGATCTGTAGGGTCATTCTTTATTCTTAATTTGGTTTTAAAAATAGCGTCGGGAGCGCTCTAAACGTCTGTAGGCAAAGAGATATGAAATGAAGAGTCAAGGATATTTTTGTAGGTGTCATAATATATACTTAGTATTTTTTCTGTTACGTAAAAGATATTTCTAAAAGAAACGACGCAAAATGGAAAACCACAAAATAAAGAAAAACTGACAGAGCTATTGATAAGAAAGTTTTTCGTAAGGTCACACAGTAACAGATTAATTACATTTTTTGTAAACATTCTCTTAAACCGCTATATCTTTTTCGTAAGGATTATTATGTAATAAAACGGTGACGTTGAGTAAGGTCTTCTAGGAGAGATAATGAACAGACATTTAATTCTTGTTTATTCTGACACTAATTTTATTTTTAAACTTTTACCGACTTTTATCAACCGAGCGGGGTGATGAAAGCACTGGACTTGCATTTCGCAGGAGCTGGGTTTGAATCCCGGCGGAGCCAGATATTACTGCACTTCGCCGAGAAACGATAATTCCCCAATTAATTCCAGATAAATATCGAGATGGTTCCTTATTCAAGGCCATGACCGATTATCTATTAAACTCCTATTTCAAAAATTACCTACCTTATTCTAATTTCCTCTAATTCGCCCATTGCTATGACTTAGTTGAAGTTTTAAAAATGTACAAAGTAACGGGAAGTGGTAAATGGAAAATAGTAATGGTGCGAATGGCGTCTGTAATGACATAAAGTTAAGAAACGGACGTTAAACGCATTATTACTATTTTAATATTAGTAGATATTTTTTGTACGCTTTATAGCTACGTACTTGCTGAATTAATTGAGAATAATAGCTATTGTCTGCTATAATTGTTAAGAAACATTCATTGTTGTAGCAACTATATTAGAAAAATTTATTATTCCAACTCGTCACCGTCTAGATTTAAACCAGAATCTTTCCACTTTCGCGGCGGAATGAGTTAATCAATTACTCTACGGTGCACACGATTCAATTTTTTATCCTTCATAATATAGCGTTTACAACACTCAAAATCACTACATGCGAGAGCCAATTATTTTTAGCAATAACTAACCATTAACTCTCACAGTAGCGAGGGCTCTTGAATGAATCAATTAATCAATTAATAATGGAAAAGTACTGTGAGAGTTAATATTTAGCTATTGCTAAAAATAATTGGCTCTCGCATGTAGTGATTTTGAGTGTTGTAAACGCTATATTATGAAGGATAAAAAATTGAATCGTGTGCACCGTAGAGTAATTGATTAACTCATTCCGCCGCGAAAGTGGAAAGATTCTGGTTTAAATCCAGACGGTGACGAGTTGGAATAATAAATTTTTCTAATATAGTTGCTACACAATGAATGTTTCTTAACAATTATAGCAGACAATAGCTATTATTCTCAATTATTATTATTATTATTATTATTATTATTTATTGTTTTTCAACTTTTACCAACCTGTTGTGTTGTTCCTAACCTTATTAATCCATACATGAAAAACTATACTGCTTGTGTTGGTCCTGCATTTATGAGTTTATTGCTTTCCTTGTCCCTCTTCCCAGGTTCTGTTAGTCTATCCATCTATGTGTCTCAGTTTTATGTCTTTGAAGCTACGGAAATAAGATGTTGGCATATGGGTTAAGTCCTGAAGTGACGGTTTAAAAAAAAAAAACTTTTACCAAAAAATCTGGCACAGGTAATTTTCTCTTTTTCATTTACATTTATAGTGTAACCATCACACAATTGGGTTTTTTAAGTCATTGTGCTAATTGAAACCAGCCTTTACGCACACCTCCACACGAGTTAATCTGAATTTTTGCTTACTGCTCAACCTCATTTAGTAGATTTACGAAATGAAGCTACTTGCTATACTGTTCAAATGTATTTATTAAAATAAATTACAACGTTTCAATCACTTTTGTGACCCTTTTCAAGTTTTAAGAAAATAACAACTGTTCAAATAATATTAAAACAAATTTACTCATTTAATAGAATTGCGATGATATGTATGTTGTAACCTGATAGTTAAATTATACAGTTAATGGTTAACTTGTTAGTTAAACGCCGACATTCAACTGTTCGTTTAGTGTGTGTTTTTTTTTCTTTTAAGAAATAAAATCGCTTTTTAAACATTTTATTTACAAATACCTCTAAATAATTTTTCAAAATTTTTGTTACAGATTTTATCAAAGAGAAATCCCTGCACTGCGTTTCATTTCGGTAAGTACAGCTCTTCAATAAACATTTTTATGTATTACTACCCTCGACCTTTTGTTTTGCTCGCTTTAATGTCGGTTTTGACAGAAATATGTTTTACATAATCGTAGCGACGGCCTATTAGTAAAAAACTTACGCTAAATTAACCTTGACATTTTTAAGCTTAAACGTCAGTATAGATACTGTATTATAATACAGCAATTTTTATCAAAATCGAGCACTTTAAACCTGTCAAACTTCTAGAGCATGTTACAAGTACATAAATAAAGTGAATTGTGAAGTGGTAACGATTATTTTTAATTTGGGTGGTAATAAGGAGGTGACTTTCGCATTTTTTGACGCCGAAATAAATAGGGACCAACATTATTTTCGTCAGAACTCAGTTAGTTTTGATGCTAGAGACTTTTATAAAAAATAAAAGTAAATGTTCTCACAAGCACTTCAAAAAATGTTCCATTAGTTCCCCGGAAAAATGCATTGTATTTTGGTAACTTCACGTTGAAACTTTCAATTTCGGTTTTTGACAAATAAGAACCAACCTTCAACAAGGTAGTACTCCGTTTGTATTGGGTCTACAGACACTATAAACTCACCATTATTTTTGCTTTTTTATAAGCTACATTTTTACTAAGAATGATTTTTTCGATAAAATACTTACTTTTTCAGTTATAAGGGAAAAACCATCTGAAAACGTGGGTTTATTGGTTGAAAAATTGACACTTACACTCGCGAATAAGTCGAAAAGTATGGACTTTCAGAAAAAACTTTATAGAACAAAAATTGCTTAGAATTAGTCAATCTATCCGTTTCCGTGCTTATTTTCAACGAAACATTTTTCACCTCCGAGAAGGGGTGGCATCCACCCCGCAATCGAGAGCGGCAAATTTTTTAACTTTTTTATTTAAGCTTTTAACAATGCAGTCCAACACTTTTTATGAAGACTCATTGACTGGCCCTGGATTCCGAGGTCTTACAATTTTTACGTCTAACGGCACTCCTGCACTAATTCATTATTTTTGGAAAATAAAAATGTTTATACGATGAATTATCCTTAGAAGATAGACATATGCTATCGCGGACTTTTCTGTATGCCTTTTTAAGACATACAATTCTCTAGCACATTCTTTGATGTATGGTTTTAACAGCATAAGCCATGTAAGCGCACTAAAAGCGTCTTTTTACGACTTGATTACAAAACATTGAGATTTCTCTACTGTCTTTAAATTTTATATGAACGTATTATACACATAAACTTTCCGGAAAAAATCTCTAACTGATGGTGAGAACCGCATCAAAACTCATTGTGTAGTTTTGTAGCGTTTAATAATAAAAAAAAACAATATTATTTAAACGCCCGTAGATCGACACAAAAAAAAATACGAATTAACAAAAATAACAATTTATTTGAAAAGATATGAAATACGAGTTACACTCACATAAGTAAAAAAAAACGAAACACAAAATTAATTGACAAATAATAGATCACAAAAAAAATTAATAAATTCAATAAAGAATAAAAAGAAATAAAAAAATGCAATAAACTGATTATAAATAAAAATATTCAAATCAGGATTAGATTTTAAAGGAAGGAAGGTTCTCGCACTTCTGACCAACTACTCAATTTAATAAAATTAAGGAATGTTAGTCAGGCGACCTTAGAATACCCTTTTACTAAATAATTAAATAAAGTTTATATAAGTTTTGAAAACAAAAGACAAATAATTACTGTATGCAGGCCAATGAATAGAAAAAGGTAATTATGGTTGCCTGCTTACAGGCATAATAAAATATATTAAATTAACATAGCGATAATCAATATTTATGTTATAATTAATGTATTAAATCAAATTAAAAAGAATGTTTTTAGTTCGCTTCAATCTCCCCCGCTTAAAGAAGCGCATTAGCGGTTTCTTGACGATGGATGTATGGTTTGAGCTGGCTTACGTGAACCCGGAACTGCTGGTCTGGATCTTCCATACTTGCGATAACGCATGACGTCGGAGTGGTGAATCTTATTATTCGTCTGGGACTGCTCCAGGCTGGTTTGAACTTCTGTCCTTCGTTACCACCCTGAGAAACGATTTGATGGGTACGTTGAACGACCAAGTCCCCGACGCGAAGACGATGTCCAGGTGGTTGGCGGAGATCATATAAAGCTTTTACTTTATCGTGAGCCTGCTGAAGTTTTCGGGTGACTTCTTCTGGTGAAGCGACGGCGGCGTGATCAATGTAACGCTCTAAATCCCATTGACGGTCTAACGGACGAGGTAGCTCGCGGCCAATGAAAATACTTGCTGGAGTCTGCTGTGTAGCTTCCGACAGATTGGAATTATGGGAATACGCAAAAAATGGTAAATATTTATCCCAGTCACGATGGTTATTCTCTGAACAGTCTCGCAGCATAATAGTCAATGAACTTTTTAGATCACGCATCGACCTCTCCACCATATTGGATGACGGCTGGTACGGGGACGTAAAAATGTGCTTGATTCCCCAAGCTAAGGTCATGCGCTTGAATAATTCGCTGCGAAATATCGTAGCATTGTCCGACACGATTGTCTTGGGTGGCCCGTACTTACACCAGAGCTGGATGAGTTTTCTGACGGTAACGGCTGCAGTTGCTCTTCGGCATGGAATCACGTCAATCCATTTTGAGAACGAGTCAAGAACGACAAGGACCTGACGATTACCAGTCGACGATGAAAGTAATGGTCCACAATAATCAATGTAGACCTTGTCATAAACCGCCGTAGGAAGCGTTGACGCCATAGGAGCGCCAAGTCGTCTATTAGCCGGTTTTACCGTCTGGCAGTGGTCACAGGAACGTATGTATTCTCGAACTTCTTGAAAAAGATGTGGCCACCAGAAACGTTTCGAGATCGCTCTGTACGCTTTAGTGATTCCAGGATGCATCGCGTCAAGATCGTGGAAATAATACATGATCATATTGCGAACACTTGCAGGAATGAAGATCCTCTTCAGTCGGTTCTTCCCAACGAGACGCATCAACAAACCGTCACGCTCAACGTACCCTTTCACATCTTCGCCGCTACGAATGCGTTCTAAGATGAGGCGTGTTTCGGCGTCAGTTTCTTGGTGAGTCTTCACTGAAATGAAGCTTTGAGGAACTTCGTGCAAAGCATTAAGATCATGCATTGTTGCTGATTCGCTTGGTGCTTCGGAACCGGTGGAATATAATCGACTTAGAGCATCGGCTACGCTGTTCAATGGACCTCGGATATGCTGAACTTGAAAGTGATATTTAGATAACTTAAGCACCCAGCGGCCAACCTTTCCAAGTTGTTTAGGGTGCCTAACCATCCAGGTTAGCGCTTCATTGTCCACTTGGAGCAGAAATTCTTTCCCCATTAAATAGTCGTGGAACTTGTCTAATGCGAAAATTACAGCCAACGCTTCCTTTTCCATAACCGCATATCGCTTCTCCGCATGCGTTAACAAACGTGAAGCAAAGGCGATCGGATGGAGTCCATCGGTGAATTCCTGGAGAAGGACGGCGCCCAGTGCAGTATCCGATGAATCGCTACGAACGATGAATTTTCGTTCAAAATCGGGAAACTTGAGTACTGGAGCCGTAGACAAGGCGTTTTTCAATTTATTGATCGCATCCAGTTGACTCTTCTCCATACGAAATTTCACGTTTTTTCGTTTAAGCAAGTTTAGAGGAGCCGCTATTTCGCTGAAATTTTGGATGAACCTCGAAAAATAAGCGGTCATTCCCAGAAAGGTCTTCAATTGCTTCAAATTAGCTGGCGGAGGAAGCGCTTGGATAGATTTAACCTTCTCTGAATCAATGTGGCAGCCTTGAGAAGACACCACGTAGCCGAGACACTTGAGACGAGACTTGCAGAAATGTGCCTTGTCTGGATTCACAGTAAATCCAGCTTGATGCAGACGTTTTAAGACTTCTTCAATATGCTCGAGGTGCTCTTCGATACTTGCTGAATAAATTAATAGGTCGTCGAAATACGTGATTGCGAACTTATACCGGAGATCTCCAAAAATGTTATTCATAATGCGACATAGAGCCGCTGCCGAGACAGATAACCCAAACGGAAGATAACGATATTGGTATGTTCCAAAAGTAGTGGCGAACGCAGTGATCGGCTTTGAGTCATTGGAGAGAGGCAGCTGATGATAGGCCATATTCAAATCCAACTTCGAGAAAACTTTGGCTCCGCTAAGACACTGGAAAATTGACTCAGGTCTCGGAACTGGATACGCATCGTAACGGACTCGTTGGTTTACTCTGCGGTAATCGACGACTAGACGCTGGCCTCCGTCCTTTTTTGGAATAAGAAAACAAGGACTGCTATAAGGCGACAGACTTGGCTCGATGACGTTCAGACTCAGCAGCTTCTCGATATGTTGCTTCATTGCCGCCGCCTTGGGAGGAGTTAAACTGTACGGCGGTTGATGTACTGGAGTCGGTTCTCTAAGCTGAATTTTATAATAGTAATCTTTAACTCGCCCCAATTTGCTCGTTAAGGTGCTGTTGAAACGCTTCATAATCGCCTGCAGTTGTCGTTCATGCCTTTGTGAGAGTTCATATGGATGTTCTACCATTGACGATAGGATTATCTTAGTCTCTTGCGGAGGTTGGATGAAATTAATTTTAATCTTCGGATTAAATTCAAAATAAAGATAGGATTTTGATAAATTCAGATTGATTTTGAGTTTTTTCAGTGAAGGAAAACCAATGATGAAAGGAAAAGTCATATTAGGTAAGACAAGAAATGAGAGCTTCCAGGTAAAATTGGAAATTTTAATAATCGTGAAAATTTCTTGCGTAATTAAAGCTAAACGATTATCTGGAAGTCGAGTTACTAGATTCGTAGGCTTCGTTGTGGCGACACCGGAAGACAGCAAACGGTTGGCGACTTGATCGTCACAGAAGTTGTTGCTGGCTCCAGAATCGATCAAACAGCAAAACGATAAATCTTGTACTTGGATGTCAATTATCGGTAATCTGACGTCGTCTTCATCGGTGATTTTGTGTAGATTGCAATCCGACTTGGATTGCATCTCTATTGGTTTTTTGGCGAATTATTATTTCTTGGTCGGCGCATACAGTCGTTTATCGAATGCCCCGCTTGCTTACAGTAAGCGCAGTGGTTCTTTACCGACGAACCTGCGTTGGCTGAGTCTTTATTTTCACGCTGCTTAGCCAAATTTATTAACGTTTGAGCTTCTTCCATGCGTTGAGCCAGCTTAGTTAATTCAGCTAGTGTTGATGGCATAATCAAGTGCTTGAGATCTGTTAACGTATTTACGTTAGCGTAAGCCCAGATGTGACAAACGAGTTCTTCTTGAGGAATATTGGCTTCAAGTATGTCGACTTTGCGTACAATATCGCGTATGAATTCGTTAAACGATTCGTCGCTTCGCTGGTGGCGTCTAGCTAAGGAATTTATCAGCTGCAATCTTATTGTCACTGGAACGAACTTCTTCAATAGTTCACTCTTCATGCTGCGCCATGAGTGGTACTTGGATACTGCTTCAGGCCACCATGATGAAAGTTCGCCCTGGAGACGATCCAACAACGCCGAAAGCAGCATCACGTCTGGAGCAATTTTTAGGTCGACTAAGGACTGCACTTCTTCCATGAAGCTAATCAGTTTTTTCGGCTCGGTTCCACAGCAGATGGTGACCTTGGAAGTGAACTTCGAAACATCCTGCTTGAATTGTGACTCATTAGCAATAAGATGCTTCGTTATTGTCTCAGTCAAATATCGCAATTCCGTCACTTGATCGTGCATACTTGCCGTCAATTGCATGTGAACGGCAGTAGCTTGAATCAACGAAGAAGGTTGTTGATCAGTCGAAGAAGCCAGGCGTTCCATGTTCGGAGCTGCTTGCGATTGCGCTGATGCTGGTTCGTCTCCTTGAGATCTCGTAGTAGGCATCGTATGGTAAGATAAGTAACTTTGAACGATGTATCGTATTATACCGCAGGAGAAGGTAAATATGATTTTTCGAAATTTTAATTTGATTAATGAAATAGATTTTTTTTTACGACAAGAAAAAATTAACCAACTGGATAAAGGTGAACTTATTGATTGCGCAACAGAAGAATCAATTGGAAAAGATTACGCAATAACTTCGCGAATGAAATTGAATTTATAATCTATAATTTGATTAATACTCAAAAGAAGCGAAAAAAAAAAATAAGTTTAGTAGAAACAAAATTTAATTTTTAAAGCAAACACGCTCTGCTACCATTTGTAGCGTTTAATAATAAAAAAAAACAATATTATTTAAACGCCCGTAGATCGACACAAAAAAAAATACGAATTAACAAAAATAACAATTTATTTGAAAAGATATGAAATACGAGTTACACTCACATAAGTAAAAAAAAACGAAACACAAAATTAATTGACAAATAATAGATCACAAAAAAAATTAATAAATTCAATAAAGAATAAAAAGAAATAAAAAAATGCAATAAACTGATTATAAATAAAAATATTCAAATCAGGATTAGATTTTAAAGGAAGGAAGGTTCTCGCACTTCTGACCAACTACTCAATTTAATAAAATTAAGGAATGTTAGTCAGGCGACCTTAGAATACCCTTTTACTAAATAATTAAATAAAGTTTATATAAGTTTTGAAAACAAAAGACAAATAATTACTGTATGCAGGCCAATGAATAGAAAAAGGTAATTATGGTTGCCTGCTTACAGGCATAATAAAATATATTAAATTAACATAGCGATAATCAATATTTATGTTATAATTAATGTATTAAATCAAATTAAAAAGAATGTTTTTAGTTCGCTTCAGTTTAGAAGAATAAAGCGAACAAACAGCCAGACGCGAATAGCGACTTTGTTTTATACTATCATATACAAGAACCTGTCGAAATAAATTCTCCAAATGATGGTGAAAACCGCATCAGAATCCCTTATGTGTAAGTTTAGAGGAACAAAGCAAAGAAACAGACGCGGATAGCGACTAGAGATGGAAAAAACGGGTCTTTTTAGTGATCTTGCATCTTTGCATCTGGATCCCGTATATGAGCCGGTTCACTGAACCGGTTCAAAAAGAGCCGAGTTCTGAATATGTTACTGCAGTCTGCCACTTAGTTACCTAGTTCAGTCAATCATATCACGACCTGTATAGAATCAAGAATGCATAGCCAAACATGTGATGCATGAGTCATTTGAGCTGACAGAGGCATCAAAGCAAGAACTGATACGTAAGTGTAAAATGTGCTTCTGTGTGTTAAGTGTTTCACTGAGTTATGCGGATCTGTTGATCCGGCGGCTCAAAAAAAACTGAGTCGGCTCTCACGGATCTTCTGTCGAAGTCGGCTCTTTGAACCGGTTCAGATCTGAGTTACCCAGCTCTAATAGCAACTTTGTTTTGTACGATTTAGAGAAAGATATAATGCTTTTTAAAATTCTGAATAAATTATTTTTTACTGCAAAATATACCAGAAAGTCAACATTTGCGAATATTTAAATTTAAATGCAACTTCTGTATATGTTCCAAATTCTAATCATAAATCAACACAGTCAACTGTTGTCTTTGGAAAAATTTCAGAAGTCAATAAACACTGGCAATATGTATATAAAGAGCAAAGAGCGAACCGTGAAGGACATTTCCATAACAACAGCGACACAGAACTGAAGAGCGACAAAACAGTTTTCATTAGAGTTGTTATTTTATTGTTCGGGACGACATAAAATCTGCAATTATAATGGTCGTTTCTATTCGTACAGAGCGCGGCAGTAAAGTTATTTTATGGATTGCCGGAAGATTCTATCTACCATTCTACCATTTACCCGTCGCACCTGTCGACCACTACTCTTTATTATATACGTTATTCTTTCGTCGCTCACTCAGGATGTGACTACACTACTGGTCAAACATACAAACATCCCAATTTTTATTACTCCGGTCAATATAGATATTTCAATTTACAATAATTCGCATAGAGCTAAATATTGATACCGATCTTAGGTACACTATTACAAATAAAATTTCAAAAAATTATCTGATTAGTTATCGTACTAATTGTAAATATATTTATAATAAAAATATAGAATTATTAGGAATGTGGACAGTAGATTGTTAAAAATCAATTCCGCGACGTTTCGACCATTTTATTTGGACCTCATCAGGCGTCTTGATTTATAATGCGTAACAATACGAACTTATCATACACCATCCTTCAGACTCACTCATCATAATTCACAAAACTCGTTTATTAACCGACTTCAAAAAAAAGGAGGAGCTTCTCAATTCGTCGGAATCTTTTTTTTTTTTTTTTTATTTATTTTTTATGTATGTTCCCCGATTACTCGAAGACGCCTGAACTGATTTGGAAAATTCTTTTGTTGTTTGAAAGGGTATACATCCCAGGTGGTCCCATATAGTTTTTATTAAAATCGGTTCATCCATTTTTAAATGACGTCACAAAAATATATTTTTTAATGTATGCTACCTCATATCTCCAACATTTGTAAAGCGATTATGATGATTCTTTTCTTATTTAATAGTGCACATCTTCATGGTGATCCCACATAAATTTTACTTAAATCGGTTTAGTAGTTTTTAAAAATGTGCGAAATCAAATCCACCACTAAAAAGTAAAAAATAAAAAAACTTTTTAAAAAAGAATATTAACCTCCTTCAAAAAAGTCACTAAAAAGATGAAAGTAATAATGCAATTTTGAGGTCGGTTCCCATTTAATAAAAGTAGATGCCTATTAATTTTAAGTTTCAGTAATAAAATTGGCACCGACCTCAAAATTTCATTATTATTTTCATCTTTTTAGTGACTTTTTTGAAGGAGGTTAATATTTTTTTTTTTAAGTTTTTTTTGATTAATTAAAACAGCTAACAGAAAAGAATGAGTTAGTCACATGCGAGTAAAGTAAAAAAAAAAATTATTAAATTTTTAGGGCAAAAAATATGTTCTTTGGAAATTTTAAGCAGAAAACCAAATTTTGTGAAGCTTATTGCTTCACAGTTAATAAAAGCAGCAATAAAATGTATTTTGCGACTACAGTTCGAAATTTCCCGGGAGCATATTTTACGATCTGATGGGGATCAATCGCCTTCATAAATATATCCCGGTTTTTTTTTGTTCACGCATTTAAACACATTTCGATACTTTTGGCCAGTAATGTATTCAGTGTCCGTTCATCGTGTAAACGTACACATAATACAGACAACGTGTTTTGTCACTGTATTGGTAAAGCTTAGTTTATTCCTGTAGATCATTCAAAAGATAAACTTTTAGTTTGTTAATGTATGTTCAGCATCTGATATACAAACAATACGCTCGATCTATTAGATCTTTAAAGTCGTGTTTACACTAAAAACTATTGTATAATTGGTAGATAATCGATTGTGTTTACATTGAAGTAATTGGTACGGCCCCATTGCGCTGATTTTCTCGTTTAAATTCAACAAATTCGGTTTTTTCTCTTTCTGAATCGGTCCGAGACGAGTACACGTTATTCCGATCCTGAGTTATAAACAAACAATAGAAGTAATGGTCGAATCCAATATACAGTAAAACCTCGATAAGTTAAAATCCACGGGAAACGTTAAAAAATTTAAGTTATCCAGTTTTTTGCTTCTTGAGAGTGGGAAGTTAGAGAGGTTGTCAGAGTAAAATTTTTAACTTACTGAGGTTTGTGGATTTTATAGAGGTTAGCGGCCCAGTCCGGCTTCGCCCGGGTGTAAATGTAATATATAGGATATAAAAGATGAGAATCATTATCATTAAATTCTCAACGTGTATTGAATTTGCGCGAATTCAATCGCTTTTATTTGTGAATGTTCAAAAATCGAAGAAAAATCTTATTTCCCAAAAAAAAATTTTAAAAATTCTGTTGATCCGATCGCTACCAAACTTCAGAAGATCACCCGCTGGGCTAATCTAAAGATTGAAACTTTCATGATAAATGGTCCACCCGTTTGGAGTCCATAGATTACATATACATCGTCTTTTATCTTTATAGATTATTAAAATGTAAAAAGTGGTTATTGTGACATAACGATAATAGTTGGACATATAGCAGCGCGAAGTTTTTTGTAGTTATTGATATGTTCTTTAATATTGTAGAACATACTTTTGTTCTATCATCAATAGTTTCCGCAGCGCATGCGACGAAAGATGTTTTATGGCATTTTTTTACACCTTGGGTTACGTTACTAAAGTTTTAATAAGGATCTCTAATATTTTCTAGCAATAAATATAGCCTATGTTACTCAGAGTGAATGTAGCTTTCTAATGGTGAAAGAATTTTTTAAATCGGCACAGTAGTTTTTGAGTGTATTCATTACAAACATACACGCACACAAAAATACAAATCTTTCCTCTTTATAATATTAGTGTAGAGTACACTAATTTTATTCAACCGCTATGCGGGAGGAGAGGACATATTAAACAGAAACCTTTACGTCAAAATTTTCGAATATACAGTGGAATCGCGACTTAAATATTATGTTCATCGAACTTCTCTGACGTCACGAATTATTTTTCCGCGTATCGTTGCAGTAAATATGTCTATTCCTAGGACATCATTCACGAGGTGAAACTACACACAAACGAAATCGCTAAATGATGCTAGTTTATGTGATACGGTCAATATGTTGGACTATTTGGCCGTCGTACAAATTGAGAACTACTCTACACTCGGTCGGTAACTGGTAGGCCACTGTTGGCTTCTTATTCTCCGAGATACAATACTATCTTTCAGCATCTCTATTAGCATCTCGAAAACGTTGACAATAAATATCAACTGACGAAATATTTTATTTAAATGTTGATTTTTGTTCCAAGATAACTGTGTCAAATAAAACCAAGCGTTCCAATAGTACATTGTGTTAAAAAGGCAACAAATTGGAGTTGCTAGAGCGCAGCGAGGGCGGCGAACATACGAATCAAAATCTCTAATTCCGCTAGAACGACACTTAGTACTTTGAAAGAACAACGTAAAAAACTCGGGTTGCAGCGCCAAACCATTGCCGACAATATAGTGTATTTGCTAATACAGGCAGTTATTATGTGAATTTAACCCAGCTGGGTAGAGTAGTGGTGACAGCACTAGACTCGCATTCGGGAGATCCGGGTTCGAATCCCGGCGGGGGCAGATGTGGCTGGGACTTTTTCCTACTGCCTCTCGCCGAGAAACGGTAATTCCTGTACCGGCCATCTTGATTGAGGTTTTCCATGGTTTCCCTCAATTAATTCCAGATAAATATCGAGATGGTTCCTTATTTGAGGCCATGGCCGATTACCTTTCAAACTCCTAGTTAAAAAATTACCTACCATATCCTAATTTCCTATAGTTCCTTCATTCGCCCATTGCTATTACATAAGTTGAAGTTTTAAAAATGTAGAAAAATAACGGGAAGTGTGGTAGATGGAAAATAGTAATGGTGCGAATGGCGTCTGTTATGACTATTATTATTATTATTATCATTATTATTATTATTATGTGAATTTATGTTTGTTTTTGGACAAATTAAAAAAATTTAACCCCTTAATATATCCCTTAAAATAATATCTTTTTTCTTAGCTGAAATATCAATCCAACATCTATACCAAATTAAATACACCCTTCAGTATATACGCAAACCCGACTACAAATTTTAGGAAAACACTAGTTTTCATAAAATTTGTAGTCGAGTTCTGTCGGGACGATTTTAATAATATTAAAATTTTAGTACCATAGTAAAGGGTCAGATTTCTATTTTGAAATGACTGTGATATTTTTTCAGTATTTTTAGGCCCAAAAACATTTTTCAACTGCTTAAAACCGGCCTTTAAATGATCCGACGGGCCTATTTTAAATAGGCTTCGTACCGTGATGGATTCCAACATTTGAACCAAACGTTTAAATCAAATGTCTGTTGAGACTAATCGTTCTAACACACATGTGGCAAATACACTAAAAAGATCGCTTGTTATAGGCTAGGGAAACTGGTAGATTTAGTTGACAATCATCGCGTAGAATGGCGCCACTTTCGCTTATTTTCGACTCAAAAAGAATTTCCCACCAAACGAAAACACTTTTCTTGTGAACTTTTATTTTTCCTCACTGGCACGAAAAAAATTACTTTCGTCCGCGAAAACAAAGAAAACATCGCCTTTGATAATGTCTACCGCACTTGTAGACGAAACGTCAGGTAGAAATACCAATGGACCACGGCGTACAAGCCCGGAAACCAAGAAGTTTTGCAACAACGCCAGCCGTGAAAGCCTACACAATTGGACAAATATATATTGTTGCAAGTTCAATGCATGTATTACAAAAAAGTCCTTAGTGTTTATGATTATAGACGCTCAACATGTGAGGTCGTCAGCGTCTATTTAGTGTTTATGAATTGTAAAACGCGTGGATTTGTTTTGATTTCAAGACTGTAGTTTAATAAATCAAAACTTAGGCGATTTAATATTACTGTAAACGTCAAAGATAGAGATATACTTTCGAAAAACAGATTCAAAAAAATAAACGAAATCCAAACAGAATAAATCACTGAAGTCTACCCAAGGAACAGATTTTTTTATAATAATTTTTCTAGAATCTACACGATACTGGAAGTGTATTTATATTCGACTGAAGCAATATCAATTATGGAAGCACAGCTGCGCTGCCGAAACAGTCCGACGTGAAAAAAAACGTGTTTCCGTCTAAAATTAATAAATACATTAACCTTTGTCGAGCCTTTTCACTAAAACAGACTTTTTGTATCTAATTTCAGTAGGCGTTGGCACTATTCACGACGATTATTTCGCAATATTTCGCGAATACATAGGCAGTAAATTATGTAAAAAATTAACTATGACATCAGAATTACACGTTGAGAAATATATAACAACTTTGTAGTCATTTTTATGTCGGATTTAATATTAGTTTATTAGATTGTAACGTGTCCCCCAAAGTTTGTTGTGAAGAGTGCGTCAAACTCTATATACAGAATGGTCCACAATTTTCTTTATGGACGCATCGACGTCAAGGGGCATTAGTCGTCTGGCCTATAAGTAGATTATATAAAAAAGTAAGTGCGTTTATTAAAATTAAAATCTTCAAAAAGTTTAGGAATAATGTTTACAAAAAAATAACCTCAAAGATTTGAAAACATTTTTAAAATAGATGAAAAATTGTCTGAGGACTTAGGATCAATTTTTAAAGTCAATACTAAATTTCTATTTTTATCACGTTTCAGAATTTATTTATTCTTTCATCAGGTGTCTGTCATAAATTATTTTTTATGTATTAACTGTTTTATTTAGTTGTTTTGTCGTTTCCATTTTTTAGTCTACGATTTTTTAGTCTATAATTTTTAGCCAAATAGTTTATAAAAACTAATTAAAATATACAATTTCTATTTATTTGAGTGTCAAAAACGTCGTGATAAAAATAAAAATTTAGTATTGACTTAAAAAATTGATCCTAAGTTCTCAGACAATTTTTCATCTATTTAATTAGTCAGGATCGGAACAATCTTTGAAATATGTCATTTTTAAAATTTTATTTTGGATTTTACTTTTTGCTTTTTTCCGCTAGATGGCACTTAAAACAGGTGTTGGCTGTAATCGAATGTTATAGTCGTCTGGTATATTATTTTCAGCGACAAATGCATATTTTGGAATCTACGTAAATAATGTTTAATAGTAGCATTTTGCAAATATCCCACTTCTGATTCTTAATTCCTAATACGATTAAGAATTAAAATAACATATCACCATGACACCATAATAAATGGAAATTTTTAACTGTAGGATTAAGATCCTGATTTTACGACATACTGGCATGTGACACCTTGTATTTCAAGTCTGTCTCTTGTAGAAAAATATTGTGTTTTCAATATCAACTATGTGTAATCTGGCAGCTTTGACTGAAACCATTTCTGGATCAATAATTATATTACAAATTTATAATATTATGAAGCAATCCTTTATTGAACAGAGAATAGACGGCGATGACACCAGCTGTTGTACACCATATCATCGTATCTTTCTTTTTTGTCTCTCTCCATCTAGTCTACTGATCTCTAATCAACTGACAGTGAAAGGCGACCACCAACTTGTATAGCGCCATATTGAAATTTGATGATTGATTTTTTTCCAAACCAGTAATCTCAATCGCCTACATTAGTCAAATATTTTCAATGTTTGCAGTGTGAATTTGCCGCTAATAAACTGTCCCCTCTTTTCAGTAAGTCTCGTCCAAGCCCTGCTGCTTCTCAAGGTTCACACCGACTGAATCGGATCGGCTTGGTCGAGTCGATCCGAGCTGACTAGTGCTTGGGAACGCATTTAACTTCATGTATTCCAAAACTGTCGCTCTTGCCGAACCTATCCGATGCGGTTCTGTGGATGCGGACGTAGTTTTTCAAAAATTGCGAGCGTGACAGGACAAACACAGATCTCATTAGAAGTGATTAAATAGAATTAGGAATATTTTTAAAGAACACATTTATGGTAGCAGAATGTATTATACTCGTCACGGTTCTAAAAGGTTCTGAAGTTAGTCACAAACAGCGTCGCAAATGCATATTTTAAAGCCGTCCTGGTTGTTTTGTGGGAAAGGAAGACTCCCACCACCTCCTAGTTACCGGCGCAGAACGTGCGCTCGTCGGTGATTGCAATGGTTATCGCTGGTTGTCGTGTCACTTGTCGCTTTCCTGCTAAAAGTACAGTCCAGTACGCAATTGTTAAGTTGTTTCTTTGATTGTTAATTGCTCAAGATGCCTAACATAGTTTTGCATAGACAAGCACGAAAGATATTTTTTTAATGACGTTATGCAAGGAATTAGACCTTTAGATTAAAGAAAAATTAAAAATAATAATATAGTTTTTCAACCGACTGTACCTGCGCAAGTCTCCATTTGCATCTAACTTCAGAACATTTTAGAACCGTGGCGCGAATTATAGTCACGATTGACGAAGCTATACTACCATAAAATCAACAAAAAATTCACCACGCGAGTGCAACAAGACATACGACATCGACAGGTCTTAAAGACAGCGATTAAATGGACTTTTGGCGGAATTTTGACCCATCAAAAATTTCGAAAGTACATTTACTGATTTCGGTCGTCGTCTATCCGCTATCCATTAATAAGTTAGAGATCGCTAGTTTGTGTAGTGTCAGTAGGTTTAGGTTAGGCAAGAGTTATTTTCAATAGTCGTTCGTTTCAGATGTGATTTACATTCAGGGCGCGTCAATCCGTTCGGTTGGCAGCAGTTCTCGCCCACATTCATCAACAACTATGCTTTGTTCGCGTTTGCTTTTGCCAGAAATATTTTAATTACTCAACTGATTTTTTATGATCTATCGATACTTATTCGTTTAATTATTCATTTCATGTCTACAAACAGACGACATCCTTCAAATATAGACGAGTTACATAAGAATACCAGAAAAATAAAACAACTTTAATGGTAAAAGATGAAAACAAGAACTTTGTTATTCAGTCTTCTTTCAAGGCTGTACATACGTTCTTGAGTTTCGGGCACTTTTTGACACAAGTAACGTTTTTCAATGTTAATTTAGATGAGAATATTATTGATGATGCTAAATTAGTGCACAAAACAGCAGAAGAATAGTTGTGCTAAAATAAGATGGTGACTAACTTGTCACAATCGGAAAAACTGGTGGACGTAAACGAAAACTGGTTGAAAGATTAGTCTTATCTGTCGTAAATGGTTGATTATTAAAAAAGTTATCTTCAAAAGTAGTAAAATAGTTTTCTACGGTGTTGTATTCCTTCTTTAAATAATATTTTTTATTTAATTTTCAAAATCACCTGTCAAAATGAAAAGTACCCGAAAAATGTGGCGCGATTTGAGACATGCGCACAGAAAAATGTCAACTATAAAAAGATCTAGATGTTAACAGAAATCTATTTTATTTTAAATTTAAATTACTTTTCACCTGTCAAAATGAGAAGTGCCCGAAAAATATGTCACACTTTGAGACATGCGCACAAAAAAATTTTAACTATGAAAAGCCCCATCGCTATTATGAGAGTGCGAGTGTCCTGTTTTTTACTTTTTGCAGCGTTATTATTATAAGTTGGTCATCAGTGAGAGAATCCTTTTAAATACAGATTATTAAAAACAGATACATAAACTGTCCAGGGTCACAGTTGATGAACGTAAATCTACTTCAAAATTGGCAACAGTTCATAATCAGTTTTCAATCACTGCGTTCATACTAATTACATTTTGGACGCCAGTTTGGCAGTTCTATGCAGTTTAACTTAATATATAGAGAGTGATTGTAGATTGTAGATCATTAGTGTCGGTTGCTGGTACTTGTTTACCAGCTGTTCAATATGCCAACCTTTTTCACTCGCGTAACTCTCTCTTACGAGCAACTGGATGTGTGTGTGCATGTAAAATGTACTGACTCGCGTTTTGGAAATCCCTAATTTCTCTGAAAAATCTTATTCAGTTTTTGATATTAATAAGTTTTTTATTTAATCACGGGAAATTGGACAATTGAATTTTAATATAGATAAACTAAATTAAAAAATTTCCCGTGATTAAATAAAAAACTTATTAATTATAATGGACGTGAACAATATTGAGATTTGATATTAATGTTTATAAAATAAACTAGAAATATGTACCATTCTTCCCATATGAGTTTTAGCCAACTTTTTACATTTATATGGTCTAAATAAACGATTTAAAATCAGGTAACAACGAGTAAATTAGCATAAGTTTTGCTCAAATTTTTGTTGCAGAAAAAATTAGATTTGTGAATAATTGTTGAGCAAGCCAAATCTGTCAGTATTTTTAACATATGTATGTTTGTAAAGAAAAAGCTTCAAAATGTTAATTTGCCTTCTCGGAATTCGAAATTTCGTTATGTTGCCTTATAAAAATATTGACGAATATCTTGTTTTTTTTATTTAAATTATACGGTTTTTTGAAATTTTTAAGCAGCAGACTAAATTTTGTGAAACTTAATACTTAATTACAGCTAATAAAACACGTTGTAAAATGAATTTTCCAACAGTTGTAAATTCCCTGCAAACATTAATCGGAATACAATAAAACAGATTAAAATAAAAATAAAGTAAAAGAAAACTAAAATCCGACTACGTAAATAGAAGAAATAAGCGAATTTATTCGTGAGCTAGTATTTTTTATTCTTGTTATCAATAGTTGACGATCCATTCGGAAGCTGAAAAACATTCGGTTATTTCTAGCCCTCGACTATCGATAACAAAAAAATACTATCTCATGTTTTGATTTGCTTGTTTTGTTCTTTTACGTAGTGTGGCTTTAATTTTTTTAACTTTTATTTTTAGAAAAAGGACGCCAGGTTTGTGTGTAAGCTTTACATGCCAAATTTTTTTACTATTTGTTGGCAAACTTCGTTTTTAAACATACCTTTGGCTGTGGCAAGTTAAAAATAATAAATGTAGACTTTTATAGAACATGACTTTCATTTCCTGCTATTCTGTAATCGTAAAATTCGATATGACACAACGCATCGCAGGGTGCATATTAATAAACTGCAGGTATATTGAACCAGAGGTACTTCAACTGTATCAAAAATTACCTTGTACTGGGTTTCTAGTACAAGTTTTACCGGTAAATACATTTCTAAAATAGATGAACCATTTAACTGTCAACGTTAATATTGGGTTAATGTCCTTTATTTCATCAAGTTTTAAAATTTCGTGGATTTTATCATACTTTCAAAATTTCATAGCTTTGGCTTAAATTTAAGCATACTGAGTTTGATTCAAACCATTTTGGTATTATTTTATTGGTTCATAACATTATTCTGTAGAAAGCTAAAGCAGATACTCATATAATAATAATATCTTTATTTAGGTACAGATAATAGCTTGACAGGCTGTCTAACGTCTGCCCTTTTAAAAATAAACACGGACATACGATATGATAACAAAAATATAAACGAGTAAATAAAGAAAATATAACTATGCAGATATAAAATATAAGATTTGGTGGATAGCATTCAACGATTATATGCCAACAAATAATCCATTAATTTTTTTAGAGTTTTCGTATTACACAGTCTCAGATCAGATGGTAAACCATTTTCGGACCACATACAAAAAAAGATCCTTTACCTATGGTAGGTTTAGACGTTACCATTGGCAAAACGGAAAAATAGACTCGTGAATTTTACTGGAGAGATCATTTAAATAAAGCATAATGGGCAATGGTCCCAATATTCAACCCTGGGGTACACCATTGCTTTACAGTTTCCACAAAGAAGTTTTTGTTGGTGCAATTATTTTTCCTGTAACCAAGCCAACATATTTCATCGCTGATTAAAAACACTGACCATTCAACCGGTCAAAATACCGATTGAATACCACTGAAATTGAAAGTTTCTAATCTCTAATAGACCACTTTGATCCCTTCTCGGATTCCGTGCAAAGAAACTAAAAGTAGCGATTGTCGTGCCAAACAAATATGTTTATACTTTAATATAATTTGTCAGTTGACTCGTGTAATCCAAAGTACATACCATTGTTTACAATAAATTTATGTCATCCAATTGTTTTGACTGTATAATAGCAGATACACGAATTTGTCGCTAATTGTATACCGTATGTCTGTGATAAATCGGACACGAATTGACTGATTTATGATGCCAAAACCTCTCAGCTCAGTCATCTACTAAAGACTTTTTTGTAGAAATGTTGTTTGCATGCCAAATTAATCAGGACATTAGTTTGTTATATTACGAGATGGGATATTTCGAATCAAAACTATCAAACTATTCTATTCTTAAAATATCTCGAGAAGTTATTCTAAATCATTTGAATGATTTGTATACCTACGAGTTACGACTAATAATACAATCTCCGATAATAAATTATTTTACTACGCCCTTGTCTATCTAAGATTGCACTTCACAGTATTTTATATATGATTACGTAGTCTTTACAACAGTATAAAGCCAGCCGCGATAATGAAAATTCGATAGTATAAAGTTGGCTATGCTAACGAACTTTCGACAGTTTGAAGTTGGCCAGAAGAGGTGCAGATTGAAATGACGGACGAAGTCATCTGGAAACTATATAATATACTAGACGACTATAACCTTTGATTATAACCAATACTCGTTTTAAGTGTCATCCGGAGAAGTTTATAATATTGTATTTTTGATTACTTAATGGATTGAGTATAAAAATAAAAGCCAAAAGTGTTTTAAAATATTTGAAGATAATTTTTTTATTCTTATTCTTATAAATTACTTAAAGATTTTATTTTAATAAATTATTTGCATTTAAGATATATTGAAAATTAGTTTTTAATCACGTCAAAGAATAACTTCAAACGCGTGTGCACCAACTTTTTATTATAAAAATGAGTTGTTTTACATATTTTTTATGATTTATAAATTTCGTTTAATTATTTACTAACGCATGAAAACATTACATTATTCTTTTTAAAAAACTGCACGGCGTTATTGCGAGATTATACATAAATCACTAGCTGGTTGATTACAACTGGCCGCGGTCCGTATAAAAAAATAAAAATACTGCCAACACAGTCTACAGTATATTCATAAAAACAAAAAACAATCGAAACAATACAAAACTGTTTTTCGTTGTTCTGATGCATAGTGTATTTGCCATATGGCACATACACTATTGGCGTCGGTCGGATAGCGGGACCTAGGAATCGGACCAAAATTTCTCGACGTTTCATAGCATTCTAAGCAGCGCCCAGTCGGGCTATTTAAGGGTAGTTTTTAGGAGTTGAAAAAAATTTGGTCCTAAAAATATCGAAAATAATTTCAGAATCGTTTCAAAATTGAAATTTAACCTTTTAGTGAAGACTAAAATGTGCTGTTAAAAATCAACAAAATCGACCCGACAGAACTAGACTTACAAATTTTATGAAAACGCTAGTTTGATGCGTATGAGTTACTGAAGAGTGTATTTTATTTGGTTGAGATGTTGAATTAATAACAATATTTTAACTAATATTATTAAGAGGTTAATTTCCTTTTATTTTGTCCAAAAACCAACTGAAGTTCACGTAATAAAGCCACACTGCCTATATTAACAAATACACTAATTGTCAGCAGGGTTTAGCACTGCGACCCGAGTTTTTTTTCAAGTATCGGTTACATAACTGTAGCCTGGAAGTTCCCAATCTCTCGGAACCACCGCCCACTTTAAAAGAAAAAGAATTCCAACGCCTCTGTAATCCATAATAGTTAATTTTATATGAAATATTAAAATATTATTGCATATTATCTGTCCTATTTTATTTGTTTATTTATCTATTAAAAATCATAAAGCCCTCATGGAAAGCACTCACCCACTGGGGGAGGGGGGGGGGGGTACCACCCCCGTTGGGAATCTATGCTCTAGCCTATTGCAGATAAAAACTAACTAACGTCAATTTTATATAAGCCGCAGAGAAATGATGAAAAAAGAGATTTGATTAAATCCCTAAGGTAGATGATCAATTCATGGAAGATGATCTTCCGTGAATTGATCATTTATGTACCTTAGGGATTTGATCAAATCTCCGTTTTTATCATCTCCCTGCGACATATACGCCTGCATATTTTATTAATTTCCTCATCATTATATTTTTTCGCAATTTTCAAATTTATATAATAAAATGAAGTTCTCACTGTTAAAGTAACCTTTCGAAAAAGGTTTGGTCTCCCCAATAAACATTTGTTATGTTCTTGAATCTGGGAGTTTCGAAATTTATTATCTTCTAAATAAATTTTTTTGCTGTTAATAGAATACGTGTGTAATCACATGATAGGATAATTACTGTTATTTTGGAACATAAGGCTATGGTTCTGAAGCCATTGGTGTTGATAAATAAAAAAAAAAATTTCGAAACTTACAACCATCACATTTAAATTGATTACTTTGAGACATGTTTCCGATTTCACTGTCTTCCGTCGCAACCCCAAGTTTCGAAAAGTTGCTTTTAGTATAAAAATAATTTGCATCGTTTTGTACAATTCGTCACAAGAAATTCCGGTAATATCTTTATATAAAAAAAAACTCTGGATCAAAGCTAAACAATTGCTATTAGTTTAAAGAGCCATTTTTAAGGCTTAATAACACATAACATACACTCTCACACTAAATTTTTTTTGTTATTTTTTAATATTAGTAGATATTTTTCATACGCTTATAGCTACGTACTTGCTGAATTAATTGAGAATAATAGCTTTTGTCTGCTATAATTGTTAAGAAATATTCATTGTTGTAGCACTATATTAGGAAAATTGGAATAATAATTTTTTCTAATATAGTGCTACAACAATGAATGTTTCTTAACAATTATAGCAGACAAAAGCTATTATTCTCAGTTATTTTTTAATATTGAAGTAACTATTGTATAATAGTTTTAGAAACATTTCAGAGGACATTCTGTATATAATAAAAAAATGTAAAGCTGTTAGTAATACAAAACGAGGAGCCAAAGAATTAATCTTGACTATAAAATGTTTGGTCAAGAATCAAGTTCAAGACATTGTTTATAATTTAATTTTGACTTCCATTTTCACCAATAGCATTACATCAGCTGATACAATCACATAATTGTATGTTGTTTTTCCTTGAGAAGACACTTGTTCGCAATTTATTTGATTTTTTTTACTAATGCAAATAAAATTGAGGTGTTATTTAACAAACCAATTTAATAGAAGCAGTGCAATTTTTAACTTTCGAATTTATTTTTATCTTTTTTTAAGGTCACCAACAGTTATAAGGTTCCAAATCTTCTTAGTTTCCGAGCTTGTAGGCCATGATCCATTGATATCTCTACCTGACGTTTCGTCTACAACTGCGCTAGATGGCAAAGACGATAGGGCGAAGTACCCTTCTAGGCGACTCACAGGTAAACTTACCTGAGAGTCGCTTAAAAGACCATAACCAAGAAGATTTGGAATAACGCCGGTCGTGAAACGCTACACACTAGCAATTAATATTATCAATTTATTTTTGAAGTGAAACTTCTTTAGGCGCGTTTTGTAAATTTTGCGAAGGGACTACTCGGTGAGTTGGCGTTACGAGCGAATGTCACATTTTCGCACGACCTACTAAGTTCGTTTCTGAAATATAACGCATCTATACATAATATAACAAAAAATTCTTTATATATGGCAACGGATTACAAATACCGCATACTGCGAGAGTTGTTTTTTGTTGAATTATACAGAAGTTAGTTGAATGAATACAAACAAATCAAATCGTAACTTTTTCTGTAATTGTATAGTTTCAAAGATTCTCCTATAGATTGAAAATTAGACATTATATCGCATCCAAAATTATTATTATAATTCAATAATAAATCGCAGGTATTTGGATTAATAATACAAAACAATCGTGTTATTGTTAATCTTGCTACGTTTCGACTACTTTGAATTTGTATATATATGTATTTTTCAGAGCGAAGACTAAATAAAGTAGTCGAAACGTAGCAAGATTAACAATAACACGATTGTTTTGTATTATTAATCCAAATACCTGCGATTTATTATTGAATTATAATTCTCCTATAGTGCGATTTTTCAGTTTTCGTCATTTTTTGCGTGTTTATTTATTTGTATCTCTACAGTGTACATATAAAAAAACTGTAAAATATGTATTGTTTACATGTTTTACTTCAACCGTGCGTAAAAGTGCGTGCTTTTTTTTATTTTTCTATAATAAAATCCAATTGATACTTTCACCAGCTCTTACATTAAAGTCTGGAAACTAGGTGGTTTATAATAGAGGAATCTTGGAACCGCCATATAAAAAATTTATCCCCAAAATCGGTATATGTTTATTTACGCTATAAGTCCGTTATTGGGTCACCTAACTCTTTATATGTATCAAATTTAAACTTTTTTCGTCCAGTAGATTCGGAAAAAATAAAGCTTTGACAAACGGACTGGTAGAAACAAGAGTGATCCTATAAAGGTTCCGTTTTTTCATCGGATTTACGGAACCCTAAAAAAAACATCGATGCACGCTGGACTATTCTGAAGCTCTGTAATTTACTTAAATTGTGTATTCAGTAAATAGAATAAGTTAATAGTAGGAGTCATGGAACCGCCATAGAAGAAATTAACCCCCAAAATCGGAATGTGTTTGTTAACGCTATGCGTCCTTGATTGGGGTATCAAATTTCAACTTTTTTCGTCCAGTAAATTCGGAGAAATTAAGCTGTGCCGGACGGACAAACAGACAGATCATTTAAGTTTTTTCGTCGGATGTACGAAACACTAAAAAAAAGCATCACTCCAGGCTTAGTTATATACTTAAATTAGTGTATTCAGTAAATAAAATAAATTAATAGTTACCGTTCAGATATCTCCCATAACTCACGTTCGTCAAGGTAATGTCCATGTAAATTTTCAACACAATATTTTTCACTGTACAGAAAACAAGACTTTTAAATTTCACTGTTGCGTTTTTTTCTTTTAATTTAAATTATTTTAGACAGCAACCCTGTACCTTTTAAAAAATATTGATTGCGACGATAAATATAAATGTCTGTTTGATTGAACTCCACTTTTTATTTAAAAAAACTGCGCAGTTGCTTTGTTTTAATTTAAACCGGTTTTTAATTAACGTAAAACGAATCACAATGCAAAATAAATTATTGTTTTCGATATATTTTTTTTACTGTTTTTGTAACTTGATTCGATTATTTTTTTGTGTATTTTTAGCTGATTAAAACCAGCAATAGTTTGTTTCATTTATCAATAATTATCTATTTTTTGTGAACGTGTGTGATATTCAACTACTGTTGTTCTTTTGTGTTAATTAAAATTGTTTTCCGCGAGCTTTTTGCGGTAACAATAAAAGTAACCTCAATGGTGTATTTTTAAAGTGCATGTTAAGTAATAAATAACTTAGCTAATAATCTGCAGCGATAAATTAACAATCTGCAACACATGCATGCGGCATTTCAAAAGTATTATCCAATTATAGAAAATTCGAACTACAATTTTTATTTCGACTATAGATATTCAATTAGTATCCGTAAAGTTGAACTGTTAATTAGATTTCTGCGCAAAAAAAAACTAATTATGTGTTAATGGTAAAGTTTAATTGGTAGTTTTTATCTGTAACTTTTAATTGGTTTCATTTATTTCGTACGTATCGACTTTATTAATAAAATATATTTACACTTCAATATTTTTCAATATCTGTCGAAAACTCTGCAATAAGTTCAGATAATTTCCGTAATGTGAATTCAAAACCGAAATTAAATCACAAAAATAGTCACTATAAGTCAAAATCTCTCAAATTGCGTTCGCGTCGTATGACAACGAACAACTGTCACGTTAAATAGTACCAATTTCCAATTTTGTTCTTCGCCGAAACTATCGAAACGTCGATAGTTGACAACTTGAAAAATCACTTCTTAAATTAGCTGAACCGTGTTCTCGTCGAATGATAGTCAAATCAGTTAATAACAAATAATTTTCGTGTAGCGATTTTATTAAGTTAATAAATATGAAAGTTATCTTTCAATAAATCAAAATCTATCGAACTAAATATCAATATTCAATCAGTTGAAATAATGTCGTCCTCGGATCTAGTAAATACCACTTAGAACCAGTTTGGACAAACGATCGATAAATATTAAAAATTCGATTTTGATAAATTTAGAATAGAAAGATCACGACGCGTCAAAGAAATTCCGTACCGCGAGATAGACGCGCGTCGGCCAGCTGTTGCACCGTTAAACAGGAAGCGAGTGAATGCGTCGCGACGGCGTGCGTTGCATCCGACGGCGACGACGGTCAGTGTTTGTTGTTATCGTTATACTGCGAACTGATTTACAACGATCGGGAGCTAGTCAGCGACGTGTTTACAAGGCGACGCTCTGCCTGGGACTGACTGAACCACCGACCACCGTTTCTCGTCAGCGTCGCTCGGCGTCGTCTCTCTAACTGTGTGTCTGTGTGTGTGTGGTGTGTGTGTGTGGGTGTATGTGTGTGTATCGCACATTATATGTACTGTGTGCTGTGAACATTGGCAAACAAGCTTCAGGGATCTGCTGTACCACTCACTAGAATTCTCTCAGTAATATACATATATCGTGTCTACCTTTGCTAACGAACGATTCGTTAGTCGCTGGACTTTCAAATGTTTTCCTTCTTGCTTTTGTTTTAAGGCAACTGATCACTCAGATTGTGAAATTTGCTCTCCGGAAATTTTGAACTGTGGTCGCAAGATTCAGTTTATTACTGGTTTTTATTAAGCTTAACAAAATATGGGTTACTGCTGATTCCTCAGATTGTGAAATATGCTCTTCGGAAATTTTTAACTGTGGTCGCAAAATTCATTGATTACTAGTTTTTATTAAGCTTTACAAAATATGGGTTGTTGCTGATCCCCCAGATTGTGAAATATGCTTTCGGGAAATTTCGAACTGTGACCGCAGAATTAATTTTATTACTGTTTTTATTGGCTGTGATTAAAGCATTAGGCTTTACAAAATTTGGTTTGCTGCTTACAAATTTCAAAAAACGTATATTTTTGGCTTAAAAATTGAACCGAAAAACGTGATATTCGTTCAATATTTCGTTATAGCACGTCACGAGATTACGAATTACGGGAAAGCAGATTCATATTTTAAAGTTTTTTCTTTACAGTTATGTTAAGAACGCTGACAAATTTGACTGGCTCAATTTTGTTTTTCAAATTTGTTTTTTTCTGTAAAAGAATTTGTATAAAACTTATGCTTATTTTCTCGTTTTCATCTGATTTTAAATCGGTTCTTTAGATCAAATAAACTGTAAAAACTTGACTAAAAATCATATGGGAAGAATGGTATCTACATATTTGTATTTTATTGTGCAAGCATTAACATCACAGATTGGATAACATTTTTCATAGGAATCAGAGATTTCCGAAACACATCCAATTGATTGTTATATAGTGCTATGCTGGTAAAATATTAGAAACAAACCTTTTATAAAAACAAGCTTTCGTTGCAGTGTACTAAAAAGGATAAAAATCATTTTTAATAATTTAAGTTCATATAATTATAAAAGCGTGGGTTGCAAGCTCTATGATATTCACACCACGCTTTTATAAGTAATTATTAACTTAAATTGCTAAAAATTATTTTTATCCTTTTTACTACTCTGCGATAAAGCTTGTCTTTATAAAAGTTTTTTTTCTCTAATATTTTATTTTCAAAATTTTAGTTCCGCCTTTTGGACATCATATTGGATTTTAATACCCTCTTGTTTGATACCCATATCAAGGAAGTTGTAAAGAAATAGATGATCCGCCATTTTGTGTCGTCCGTCATTTTGGATTTGGAATGAAGTCACACTGCTGATTGTATTCTACTTGTCACACCCTTTCATTTGATACCCATGAAGAGAGGTTTGTAAAGAAGGAAGTAATCCGCCATTTTATAGTGGCGGCCATATTGGATCTACCAGACTAGTCAATGTACTATATTGTATTGTCTTCAAAACCAAAGGTGTGTGAAAAATTTCAGCTCAATCGAACGCCGGGAATTGTGAGTCAAATTCAACTTGTAAGATTCGATTACGAACCCACTGACAGACATTTGGGCAGGTGAAACTAAAAGGGGACATATTGAACAGCTGATAAACAGTCACCTTGATAAATATCTTCAAAATTGGTAGGAGTTTTGTGTCGTTTGTATAAAGTACAGTAGGCGGGAAAAAGTCCAGTACTCAATATACGATTCTACGCTACATGTTGATATCACGTGCACTAGAAACTCGTCTGCGCTAATCGCGCTATACTCTTGTGTTTCTCTCCATGCGATCTGGAAGGCGTTGAAATCAACGCGCAGTCGCATCTTCTCCGAAACAGACCGTATTATCTTAAATATAGTACGCGCAAGTATGCAGACCACATTGTGTTTCGCAGGCTACAATACAATAGCGCTATATTTTATCGATATGTATTGGCACATTATACAATAATTAAAATCGGTCTCTTAAATATACACAAATTTAAGTTGTGAAACTCGAAGTAATAATAATAGTATTATTCAGTACCACCAGGGAACCTTCAGCTACAAAGTCTGATATGGTTCTTCTTGATAAAATCACTCGAGGTGTATATACTGAAACGAACATATGAGAAGCGAACAAAATATCAAGACCTTCCTTTTGAGATCAGGAAGCAGCAGTGGCGGATCTAGGATCAGGGTCTGGGGGGGGGGCTCGAGAGTTAAAACCTCGAAAGTCCAGTTGAGTTGATTCATTGCAACTACTCATTGAAAGTTTTCAGTGCAAAATTTTTTCTTCGGTAAAGTTTATATGAATACATATTTTTTTGGGAAAAAGTTTCGTATGTCCATGTTTCTGATTTCATAAATGCAGTACAAAAACACAGTAATAATTGAAATTAGTTTCACGGGTAATTGGAATAAAAAATCAATTTAAACACTTATTGATTGCAACGTTTCGTCTTTATTAAATTAAGACTTTTTCAAGCAATCAATAAGTGTTTAAATTGATTTTTTATTCCAATTACCCGTGAAACTAATTTCTATTATTACATATTTTGGAATTGAACTTTAAAGATGAGTAATAATTGAATTGATTCACGTGAATTTCATGATATAATCGACATATATTTTGTTTAAATATGAAATAGGCACATCAGTTCTTCGAAATTACGGAAAAATGTGCCTTTGAAAGTGCAAAACTCCTTTCGGGGATAAAATATTCTTGTCTTGTTCGGGGAAAAATTTATCCTGGGATTTCTAGAAATGATTTTTTTTACTGTGGCTCTGGGAGGGGCTTTAGCCCCCATAGCCCCCCCTGGATCCGCCACTGGGAAGCAGTACCTGAGTCAAAGGAACGGAGCATTACCTACTTTTTCTGGAAGCATTTTGTCGTATTTTCGAATCGTCATAGCTTCGGTCTGGAGAATGCCAGAAAGCTGAAATTTTCAGAATAAGATGTCCTTAGCAGACTTAGCAAACACACCAAGTATCAATTATCTAGCTTCTATGATTTCAGATTTATTGACATCTGAAATACGCCGATTTCGTGACTGATTCACTCACTGACTCACTGACTGATAATTACTAAAACGCCTAAGGTACTTCCTGAAGTCCTAGAAGGCTGTTTGGTATGTAGGTATGTTTGGAACAAGACTCCAAAAGCCTACTTCCCCAACCCTCTCTCGCGTCTCGCCTAGTCACACCTTCAACAATGCTAACGCTCAACCTTAGTTTCTAGTAACCTTGAACCTATTGACGCTCGATACCAAAAGAAGTTTTACTTCAAAAATATCAATAGCGGAGACGGGAGATTGAAAATATATACCTCAAGGGATGGTTAATAACTTATGTGAGGTTCGACTGTACTTCTCATTTTGGTTTTGTTCTTTGATTTTCTTTATCTTCTGTATTTATTTCAACAAATCAGCTTAGAGCATGCTTTAATATAAATCGTTTTATAGTCGGTATCTTGTTGTTCTATTATTAAAATAGTAAATTAAGCAGTCCTGGTGAGTGTACATAGTACTAAACGAGCTAGAAAGTACAAGTAGTACAACTAGTACCGTTCAAAACTAGAAGAGTGGAGGCTTAGCCCAGCCGGTTCCCAGTTATAAATCAAAACCTAAGACACGAACACGCAATCGTAGGTGCAGATGTGTCTATTTCGTATAGTTATACATTTCGAGTATGTTCAAATTTTCATTTTTCAAATGAATTTTCATTTCTGTAAATAAGGCTTAGTAATATGACAATATGTAAAAACGAGCATGGTAACGCCATTTCTCGGTGGAAAAATAAAAACCCAAAATTTCCATTTGTGTAGATAAGGTTTAGTACTATGATGAATGGCCCCCATATGGTACTGGCCAGCTCTGGCCGCAGCCATGGGGCCCGGGACAAAGGGGGGCCCGCGTTGGCAGGAAAAAAAATTTTTCTACCTCGTTAACTTGAAAATTGTTCATAAGTTGTAAGTAGGGGGGCCCGGTCGAATTTCAGTCAGGGGGCCCGCGTCACAATGTGGAGGCCATGCTATGATGACATTATGTAAAAATTGTAGGAACCCCCAACGACAGCATTGCTAGAAAAAATAAGTGAAAAATGATAGTTTTTTAAAGAAAAACAAAAATGTTATAATACGTTTGAAATTATTAAAAATGACAATAATAATTTTACGATTTATAAATGTTTTATTCATTTCTCAAATAGCTGTTAGTTATTAGCTATAAAACGAGCGCAGCAACGCCATCTCTTGGTGTAAAAATGAAAATACAAAATGCATTTGTCTTCCTGTAAATGAGGCTTTTTTGAAGATCGTCTGTTCTCACGAACTCGGCGATCTAGCGATCGCCGTAATATTCAAGAAGTCTTAAAAAATGAATTACTTCAAAAAAAAACATTAGAATAGGGATGTTGACTATTTTTGGGAAAGTGTTTTAAATCGTGCATAAGTACCTAATATCGCTACAAATATTTATTATTTTTATTTAAATACAACTCAAGCCTTAAAATTCATGTATTTTAAATCCCGTTTCAAATTTCGGTCCAAAACGCCAATACTAGTCGCGTGACGTCACCTGTTCATACCAAAGGAGGCTCAAAAGTTTCCACGGGAGCTACCATCCTATAGATGCGTATTCTGTGCTCATAAACGTTAGTAAACTGAGATGATGAAAAGTTGTTTCGTAGTCGTTGCTATAGTTACATGTCATTTGACGTTTCCTATAAACAAATAATAATACATTACACACTAAATATTAACCAAACAATGAAGTTTTTTGACAGCGGCTGAACATATGACGTCATGCGCTCTGATTGGTGTCTGTTGTCACGTGACTTGAGAGTGATTTTATTAGGTATTATTTATTAAATATTAATTAAATTCCTTAAAAATAAAGAAAAATATAGTGTTTTTTAGTATTTCTATCATAGAAACTACTGCTTTTCATTAAAATGATGTTTTTATTTGAATACAGTCAACATCCCTATTTGAAAAAAAAAGTTTTTTGGTCGGCGCCAATTTAATAAAAGTACATACATAGATACATAAACAGTTATAATACTTTTTAGTAGATTTTACCGACCTCTTTATTGATATTTTGTTTTTTATTAAAAGAATGGTTTTTGCCTCAACAACTAATAAACCACTCTAGTTTTGATATTGAGCTCAAAGACTAAGAGAGAACATAAGCGACACAACATAATATAATACAGGGACACAAAAGGGATGGAGCACATAGATTCTGGATTACTAAATTGGAAAAAAAACTACTGAACTGACAATAAAATTTATGCAAAACCACCCTAAATATATACCCCATTAAATAGAAAAAGAATTATCAAAATCGGTTCACAACTGCAGGAGACATGAAGGAACATACATGAAAAATCTTCTTTTTTGAAATTGGTTTAAAAAAATTATAGGGAACACTCTGGACTCAACGATATCAAAATTTTTCAAATCAGTTAACCCTTCGAGAAGTTATGGCTGAATAAACATAAGAAAAAAGTATTTATACATGTTAGTTAAAATAAAAAAAGCCCTCAAAAAATATAATTTTTATAATGGAACTTTTTTAGACACCGTAGGTAAAAATAATTTCGATCGAATATGAAAAAAACGTGATGGAACTGTTAGCATGAGAGTAAAGAAAAATGTTATACGAATGGACTAAAAAGTTAAAAAAAATCATTTGAATCGCATTTTACGAGCAGAATCGATTCAAAATTTTACTATGCATTTCTTATATAGAGAAATATATATGGGCACAATCTAAGGTCATTGTCAAATAAAATTTACTAACAAAGTTGTTTGCAACCCGACATAAATAGTTGTGTAATATTTCAGAGTGACGTTCGACGGTTTTGCGATATTCGCTGAAATATTTGTTTTCAGTATTTCTTTGCGTGTACCATGAAAATTTTAACTTACTCTATTTGCAGCTGAGGCAAGACATCCAAAATGAATAAACTGATTTTGGATGTTGTAGAAAATACATTACGAACACATTTAATTTACATAATTTTCACGGTAAATATCAAAGATTTATGAGGAAAAATACGTTACTGTAATGCTTTATGAGACATTTTTTATCCAAAATAAATCTGTGCACAACAAATCAAACGTAGTGAAGTCATTTATGATATTATTTTTGTTTTAAAATGCATAATCTAAAAGATAAATATCCTATAAAAACTATCCAAAACGGATTTTATGTTGTGACTAAAATATATTGCGCGCGTTTTAAAAAGTAAACCTACAAATATAGTGAATGAATTATCGGTAGGTATATATTATTTCTCAAAGGTGTTTTTTGTCGGCAGGAAATATCTCTCTTAATAGTGTTGGATCACTTTCACACAGTTTGTGTTGAGACCCAGCGGTAAGAGGCAAGGTAGGCAAAAGACATATTGTGGGTGTGACCTTCTTTAGCTCTGTCTCGCTCTAATCATCCTCACGTTTCAATTTTTAGCTGGTGCCCACTACGAGGCTAAAAGATGCGATTGCAAGGGGGAAATATTTTGAAGATTTAAAAAACTTTTCCGAAAAAGGAAGAGTCCCTTTCGGTTTGTGATGGAACAGTTTTGTGAAATAAGTACGAATAAGGTCGTAGTGTGACATTGAAAACGTGTGTTTTTTTGGCACAATTAATGCCAACTTTTTTTTATTAAATCGTACATAAATTCCAAAAGTAGTCTATTAGAGACCCAGATTTGTCCTTTATCTTCCTTATAGAAAAAGAATTATTGCAGAATGTTGACGAATAAGTCTACAATTAGTTGACAGCCGAAGCTCTATTTTTGGCTTAAATTCAGAGCGTTCCGACAGCCTTAATACTGTTGTAACAAAGCTGTAGATATTATTTTAATCAATCGGACGTCTTGAGATCGGTGAAAATTACGTTGAAAGATTTTGTCACATTGATACATACAAGTAAAGCTAATAAAAGCGTGTTAAAATAGAAAAAAATTCTCCGGGATTCAAATCCAGTTCCTTCCGGACTCTAGAGCCCCTACTGTTTTCTATTGTCTCAATTAGATATTTGAAAATAAAATTTGCACTGATTTTTCACTAGGTACTTGGTAGAACATGATTAATAATAACAAATCAATAAAAATACTTTAAAATTCTACAAATATTGTTCTTAAATTATTTCTCGACGATCGTTTCGGACAATAAGTCGAGAAATAATTTAAAAATAATATTTGTAGAATTTTCAAGTGTTTTTATTTATTTGTTATTATAAATTAATAAATTAGAATTTTTAGTCAGGCGCGTAGTAAATTTTACATTATCGTTAAATGGAAGATCTCAGTGTTTGTTTAATAATTCAACGCGACAGGAAGCAAAATGGTTTTGAACCCGCGACCTTCGGATCTACTTTACTAAACCGCAATATCGGTTTTGTTTAATATATAAAGCGCAGTCTAAAATATCACTATCACATGTTGCTATATTAACTTTAATCCGTTTGGGATTTGCAACAATTGTATTTAGTTGCGTCTGTCCTTTTCCTGCAGGATATTACTATTTACTGTGTGTTCAATAATCCTTTGTATATTATGTCCTCTAACCCAATTTATATAGATTCCTACAATATCAATAGATATTTTAGATATGACTATGAAATTGTGATTGCATATTATCTATCGCTAATACCTATATATAAAAGAAGAAATTTGTTACAGTTCAAAGGTAGTCGATCGTGTAACAAATAACAATGCTATCTTTTAAATATAGAGTTTTCAAGAACCATCTGGTATAAGCCCCCACCTGCCAAATTTCATTCGAAAAGCATCAATGGTTTTTAATAAATTAATGTTCACGATAGATAAAAAACAGAGAAACCACGATACACATAAAAGAGTGCGGGAATAAACAAATAACTTTTATCTATATAAAAAATTAAAAATCATCATTTTTTAAAAGTTTAAATACAAAGTGTGAAAATGTTATAAATATTATGTATTGTAAAAAAAACAATTTTTATTATACTTTTAGAGCATGAATAAACGGTAAATTGACGCTTTTTCAGTGTTAACATTAAAAGTATCAATTTTACGAAAAAAATTTGGAACATTTTTTGGTGGAAATCGATCAAAAAATATTTGAATAAATGTTTGATTGACGTTTTTTAACCGACTTCAAAAAAAACGAGGAATCTTTTATTTTTTATGTATGTTCCCCGATTACTCGAAGATGCCTGAACCGATTTGAAAAATTCTTTTTTTGTTTGAAAGGGTATACATCGCAGATGGTCCCATATAGTTTTATTAAAATCGGGTCATCCGTTTTTAAATGACGTCAAAAAAACATATTTTTTAATGTATACTACTTCATATCTCCAACATTTGTAAAGTGATTATGATGATTCTTTTTTTATTTAATAGGGCACATCTTCAGAGTGATCCCACATAAATTTTACTTAAAATAGGTTCAGTAGTTTTTAAAAATGTGCGAAATAAAATCCACTAAAAAGTAAAAAATGAAATAAACTTTTTTAAAATAAAAATATCAACCTCCTACAAAAAAGTCACTAAAAAGATGAAAGTAATAATGAAATTTTGAGGTCGGTTCCAATTTAAAAAAGTAGATGCTTATTAATTTTAAGTTTCAGTAATAAAATTGGCACCGACCTCAAAATTTCATTATTATTTTCATCTTTTTAGTGACTTTTTTGAAGGAGGTTGATATTTTTATTTTAAAAAAGTTTATTTTTTTTCTTCTTATCGTTGTAAAAAATTGTTTTAAACAATATCAGACCAGCTTACATGGGTTTTCATAATCAGTATGGTGTACTAAACTGATTTCAACCAAAAAATTGAATTCGAATTCGATTTGTCTAAGATGTTACACTTGGCTTAAGATATTTCACCAGGTCTAAGATGTTTCCACCTGGTCTAAGATCCACGTGGTCTTAGATGGCTTTGAAAAATGAAGAGAACAGTGTGGTCCAGTAGTTAGCGTGCTGGTTTATTGACCGGGCTGTCGTGGGTTCGAATTCTGCCTCTGCTCATGAATGTTTTGTGGTGTAGTTTAGTTTTAAGTGATTGTTGTTTGATGTAATTAAAACGCTAATGACCTAAGCTGTCGAGCGTTGATTTTTATTTTATTGGTAATCGTCTCGTAATATTAAAAACATCTAATATACTAGCTACATTTCAAAACCAACAGAAATCATAGTTTTTCTACAGTTGTTTGTTAAATTACAATACGGGCTGAATTTATTTTTAGACCATCTATATAAATAATTTGAAGCAAAACGTATATTTGTAGTAAGAGAAGACAATGGCAGATGTCAACCGTTACCTTTCGTAAATACAGACAATAAAGTGACAGGTTGTGAGAAATATCAAAAGTGGCTATGACAGAAAATGTTCATTTCATTGGCGTACCGAATCGATTTGTATTCACGGTAAGAATTTATTTCACTCACATTCGAGACATAACTATTATAGGCTGTAGCATTTATTGATAGGCGGATTCGAGTACTTTCGTAAATTCCGTCCTTTTCATAATAATAATAATAATAATAATAAAAGTTCTTGCTCAAACAACATACTGATAAACCGATGCATGGGACTTATTATAAGAACATCAACACTTGCGGCTTATCGAAGGACCTGACGTTTGCCTTTCTGAGATCATCTGGACTGAAGTCCGAAACTGAGGGATTTGTTTTGGCGTGTCAAGATGGAGTTATCAACACTCTTGTATACCGTCGCATAGTTATAGGTGTAGAAGTAACATATACTTCTTGCAGAGCATGTCGATCGCATCCAGAGACGCTCAAGCATCTCTTATCGGCATGTAGTCACTATGCGAGTTGCGTTTACATTCACCGCTACAACGCTGCTCTAAGAGTTTTAACTACCACCTAAGACATCATTATGGTGTTGATAAAACTCCTGTTCTACCTTATGTTCCAAATGATATTGAGTCCGTTGTCGAAAATGAGTCATGCAAGATTTTCTGGAACTACTCATTTAGTACTACCAGGCAACTTTCAGCCACAAAGCCTGACATAGTTCTCCTTGATAAACCTGCGCGAACTATGTATGTTATCGAGTTTTCAACCCCTGCTGAAACGAACATAGCCGCAAAGGAGACTGAGAAGCGGACAAAATATCAAGATCTTCTTTTTGAGCTCAGAAAGCAGTACCCAGAGTATACTGTTAAATTAATTGTCCTTAATTGGTGTTCTTGGAGGGGCAAAACCGTCACTGTTAGCAAATATGAAAACTATTCCGGCATGTCAGCGTATTGCTGAGTCACTAATTTGCCGTATGCAAAAAGGCCGTGCTTATTGGGTCGTTCCGTGTACTCCGTGCGCACGACCCAAACTCACTGTAATCGCCCATTTCATGGTTTGAGACGCGATTATAGTTACAACTTGCTCCACAAGTATCCCTAGTATGACGGTGACGAACCCGAAGTTTGGGTGCTTGTGGATGCAAAATTTTTTAAGGAATATTTCCTACACAATAATAATAATAATAATATAATAATAATATAATAATAATTTATTACTTTCATAAAGAATACATTGGTATATAAAACAAAATATTATACAAAATGAAAGTATATAGGTTCCTTCCAAGGAAAACCCGTCCTGAGGGAACCATTATGAAGGAGATGATGTGGACATTTAACTGAACTTAAATAATTTGAATTATTCTGGACACAAAACATTTAAAATATAAAAAAATATAAATGTAATATAAAAAGAAAAAAACTAAAGCACATTAATATACCTTTTATTGAAAAATACAAAATAAGCTTTCAACATTTGCTTGGTTTCGAAATACTATCCTGGTATTAAGGATCGTCGGTAGTGAATTTTTTATTCCGAGTTTACTCGAATATTTAATAAATTCTCGATTTTCATTCGAATAGTTTATAACGTTGTTTTGAATTTAGAATTACACACCACTCGAACTCGATTCGAAATAGTTCCGAATTTATCGATCGACAACGTTCTTTTGTTTACTATTCAACTCGAATATAGATTCTGCTTAGCTCCATAATCGAGTACACTAATTGCTACTCGATAGAAATTCATTTTCGAAGTTATACTTCTTAAATGGTACATTATTAAAAAAAACAATGAGTGTGAATTTTTACAATGCGCGCGCACACTATAATATTAACAGTTTGAAGTTGCTCGCAGAAAATTGTTATACCAACGGAACAGAGGTAGTAACCAGATGCCTTCGACAATTTTTCTTTTTTTTTTTTTGTTGAGGTCTGGATTGAAAACCAGCTTTAAGCTGAACTCCACGCCATTTGATAAAATGTTTATTTATCAATAAAGACATTTATTATTATTATTATTATTATTATGTATCTTCATAATCGTTTTTTGGTTCACTGAGTGTGGATGATAGAGTATGGTAGAGACCATGTTCGCACTTGCGTAGTATTTGACGTATGCTAATCTCACTTCAGTCCTTTTATTATTTTATTTCAATAAACTACTTAATACAAATAAAAAATTGGTTTTAAATACATCTGCAACTTATTTGTGAACACAATGACGCCTTTTGGGAATATACATTGCACAGCACTGTAACATAGATAACAGCCTTTTGGTAAATTGCCAACGATTAATATTTTTAATGTTGGTCTTAAGTCGAACACAAATTGTACAACTTCAATGTAGATCTGAATTATTATGCATAATTTATAATATTCTCTGTATGTTGATTTTTGATATTTATCAGTTACTTAATATTAATTGGATGCTTGCTCTGTCTGCTAATTATCTTTTTTTGCCAAGGTCAAGCTGTTACATTTAGCATATTATAAATTTTGGCAATTTTTTATTAAATTTTCAACAAGTTTTTTATACTTGGCAACTAAGGTTATGTCCAAAACTACACAGACTTAACAATGCTACGACCGTCAGGGAATACATAATTAAATAAAATAAATTTGGGGAAATAGCATCATTTATCAAATAATATACCTCCAAAATGAAAGCATATTTTTTTACGTTAAATACAGGACATGCAAAGATAAATTACGTTTAAAAAAACCAATATTGAATTTCGAAATATTAAAATAATAAAAATGATTTGTCGGGAAAAAGGAATTCTTTAGTAAGCACTTATTTGTATAGCGACGTTTTGTCCCTTTCTTGGGACTCTTTCTAGCTTTATAACTATTAAGTGTTTTGGTCAAGTAGATATAAAAATTAACATACACATGTAAATATAAATTTTAGTTAAACATTTGTTCATTAATAAGTTTGCAATAATTCCGTTTTGAAAAAAAAAAGAAAGGGATGAAACGTCGCTATAAATAACAAATAAGTGTTTACCAAAAAATCCTTTTTCCCGACAAATCATTTTTATATTAATTAGCAAGGACAAAAAAGAAAAAAAGTCATTATATAATAATATTTCATTTGATTACTCGTATTTGTGGAAACAAAAAATATACAATTTTTATAAAAAAAATACAATTTTTTACAAAATTCGATGTTTTTCAAATTGACCACGCATTTAAATATGCTGCATTTTGACATGTTTATCTGCGCCCAAATTGCACCGTATTGGTCGAACGATCAAATTGCGTTCGATTTTATGAGATCTTATTGCGTCATTAGGTCATGAGTAATGGGCTTAAAGGTGCAAAGAAAAAAATTTGAGAACGAAGTGCCAAGTGGCCAAGCTCGTAAAGTTGGCATAGATTTGTCGAACTGTAATAACCAATAAAAACGTTATGTTCGGCTGTTCAGAAATAAAATTGAATAATTAATGATTATATAAAAAATATACTATTATATAATGTATATCAACACAGTTGTTCTTGTTTTTTAACCGCAAGTGTATTTTTATGATGATAAATTGCATTATGATTGATTTTTATTACATCGACTTACATTTCTAAAAGAAAAACATTTTACCTTTTCTCTTGGTACATTTGTCATCTATAATGTAAGATAACAAATGATTGTCGGATAAAATATAGGACAAATGAACGTCGTAATAACAAACCCATAACCAATCAAACATAACAAATTAAAGACAACTGTCGCAACTAAATTACAGTTATCGACTTAATTCATATCCACAGAAAAAAATAGTTGACATTTTATTAATGATCGCTAGTGATCAAACGTAAATCATTATTATAATCATTTTTTTCCTTAATACATTGTGCAAAACTGATAATAAGTATGAATTTTAGTGATTGTCTAATACCATATTCGTCATAATTATGATCGAGTCTCCATTATAATAATATAATATGATCATACATTCAATGTAAAAAATTATGTAAACAATGAAATTTACATTGGTGCAACGACAAAAATGCATCTAGCTAATGACCACGAAGTGTTTAATACTACGTATCGGTAATTTATCACATCGCATTGTAATAATGCATAAGTTAATGGCCTTATGATTATATCAACGTAAAATTGTTCAGCAAAATGTTTAGTCAATGTATCCAGGCCTTAATATAATGAATACTGAGTTTAGTGGGACAAAATGGTACTAACTCAATATTTTATTTCGTTCCGTTTATGCTTCAGTACGTTGTGGTTATGTTTTAACCCTTGATATATCAATGCCATCGCCCCTCACTCCTACATAACCAATAAGACATCACACGATCACAGGTCGCAACAGGCAAAAATATTGTTGGCGGCTTTGTGCAAATGTAGTAATCGGCTGCTTGTGTCCGTGTTTAAAGGCATTTTTTTATACTTGTGCTTTAAGTAAAGAATTAAAAAGTGTGTTACAGATACAGTGAAATTACTAGTGTGCTAAGTTTATATATTTTTTATACACCATTGGCATGCATTAACTACACCTAAACCTAAAAGGCTAAAAGTTTTTATATCGGCCGAGAACGCACTATTTGGACAGCCTGTATAATTTACAGTCTACAATGTTAAGTTTATAATAAATTATTATGTTAACAAGTAATTAAAAAAACTTGAAAATTCTACAAATAATTCTTTATTTCTCGACGATCGTTTCGGACAATAAGTCCATCTTCAGGAGTACAAAACTTATACTAAATTACATATTTTCATTATACCTACCACCACGTGCCGAGTGAAAAATCAGTGCAAATTAATTATTATGTGTTTATAATATTATTTAACTGTACAGTGGAGCGTTTCTCAACCTTTTTAAAACGCGACCCAACATATTATGTTTTGAAGTCGTACTTCGATTCAATTATTTTATAATATAAAATCAGAAAAAGTTACTATATCAACATGATATGTATCATGGACTAATAATTTATAATTTAAAAGTAATTTTTTAAAATTGAAATCTTCAGTTAATTTCCCAAGTGTTATCTTTTCAAGTATAAGATATCTAATTATATTTTTATTTCGTTATTTTACCAGTTCCTTCGCGACCCAAAGGTTGCAAAATGCTGGAATGGAGTATGTATTATTTTTTTTGTATTTTTTTGTATTGAATAAATATTACAATTAAATCTGATTCATGTCTTTTCAAAAATGTACCTGTACGAAATATTTACAATAAAATAGAAATGACTAAATTAACATACAATTAGTATATCATATTAAAAATTATCACCGTTATGACTGAGCGTCGATCATTTTTTAATATTATACACTAATTGTCTGTTAATTTGGTCATTTTTATTTTCTTATAAATATTTTCAATAAACCACCTTCCTTGAATCGTTAAGGCAATGCTACGCAGCCATGGATTAATGCCTGCCGTTCTTATATTAATGCCACTAAGCATTAGACCAATACACTGGTTTAATTGAACAAACCATACAAAATCATTAATACAATGGCCAACTATTGATGTTCAAGTGATAAAGTTGATGTTTTTTATCATCAATACGATGAATGCGATTGAATAATCGATGTACAGAAAACATTAAAACCATGATACAAAGCTAAAGCTTTATGGGATCATATTAATAATTGTGATTATTGACTTACAAACATTGTTCATTAATATAATGCAGTTCATTTTTAAAACTATTTGAAGAAATCAATGTCCCTCGGGCGTTAATATAATCACCTTAACCTTTATCAATCAACAATAGTACGTTACAATGATTAAGTCGAGCATCGGTTGAAAAATAATGTCCAAATACATTGTTTCAACGTCTTTTTTAATTATATTTACGTCAGTTTTTCGTTCTGTGTCAGTGCTGCAGCTGACCTAATTTCTGTGAATGCAAACACATTAATTATAGTTTATTATCTCAGATTTTCAAAAGGAAAATTATTGTTAACGCTTTTCTTTTGTTTTTGAAAAACAAAACACACAACTAAAAAAACATTCTAGTAATATAAGGTTTATTTAACTGAAAATTACGAACAGCTGTTGTCGGTTGGTCTGCGTACGTATGTACGTCCGCGCTTTACAGATCGCAATTTTTTACGGATCGCCTTGGTTTATATTTCATTCACTTTATTTATCAAACCAGAATTTTTGAAATGCGTAGAGTAATTATAGTGCGTTCAATCAATCGAGCGATTACATAACAGCTTATTTTTGTAAAAAAATGGGTACTAATTTTTCGCAGTAACTCCTTAATTCATAAATATTTTCATATTTTATTCGCACATTTTTAAACTCGCATTTTGCAACAATTTTATTTATGAGTGAAATATTTGAAATAGTGAGTTTTTTGAGTCGTTAATAAGAATATAAATATTAAGAGCACTGTGGTTGGAACAATAAAAATAAAAGAAAGAATAATTACTTCTTACCACAACAGTTTTATTCAGTGGATGTACATTTCGAGAGCTAAGCTCCCATCTTCAGCAAAACACTAAACTGTTTAGTGTTTTGCTGAAGATGGGAGCTTAGCTCTCGAAATGTACATCCACTGAATAAAACTGTTGTGGTAAGAAGTAACTATTCTTTCTTTTATTTTTATCGTTAATAAGAAGAACTCATTCAAACTATTCATCTTTTATTAATTTATTTTTTAATTATTTGTGTTTGGATTTTGTCTACCAAAAAATATAGTATTGTTGTAAAAAACAAGTACATCGTTTTCCAGTAGCTTCTAAATAAACATTGTTTCGATTAAAAAGAAATACCCAATCAAAACTTTCGTCTCTTATTCAAAGTATAAGTGTATTAAAAATGGATACCAAGTATTTATAGTACCTATTTCTTCAATAAATCGACTTGAATTAGTGGAGTAAAATTACCGATTATTTATAATAGTAACCAGTTTAACCAGATAATGTACCGGTTAATTAACAGGCTATCTATAAAACAAAATGGCAACTTCCGATTTTTTTTCTCAAAACAAAAACAAAACAATAAAATGGAAAAATCAATTAAATTGTGAATTTATATTTGTTATAGATATTGGTAATAAAATTAAACATTTTTAACTGAATCAAAAACACTTATAACTAGACAGCAACCAAAAAAAAATAATATTTACAACCATTTTATATAATTTCTAGACTCTCTGAAGATGGCAAAAAGCTTGCCGAAACGTTAGAATAAATGCAATTTACATAATTCAGTATTTGCTTTCTTCGATCCTGTGCCACCTAGGTTTATCCTAAGAAATTTCTTCAATAAAAAGTTTCGACCGGAAGTTTCAAACATGCGCAAGATTTTCTGCGCAGCCTTGTATAATAATAATAAATAGCCGCATATCTTACCGGTATATTAACCGGAAAGTTATTTTTTATATCACGAATTGAATTAGAAATAATGTAATTTCCATTTTTTTTTTTTTTGAATTTTGATTTATGTGTCGAGCGTGTTCTCTTTCTCTTTGAATTATGTGTAAAAAGTACAAATCATTACACCCTCGCTGCAAAGCCTGTAAAAACCCCCAACAAATAAACGACTTTTGGAAATGATAAAAATGACACTAAAATCTTTGTGTCTAATTCGCCGTAAAATTAAACAACACATAAAACAATGGGAATAACTCACGTGTAATAGCTCAGTAAATAACACATAATGGTTAGTTGTCAGCAAGGCGAAATAACTTGTAATAAAGCTGTTAAAAATCCAAGTCAATAAATTTCCATTTTTTTTTGCGAAGAGGAGAAGCCATAAAATAACATTTTTCGAACCGAAAGACATCTATAAAACTAGTGTGCGAAAATTTGATTTATAAAGCTTGTGGCAGTCCGGACAGAAAAATAAATTGATCGCCGATAATATCTCAGGCAAAAGCTTTCAATGTCAACTTTGACAAAAATCAACTGATAGCTTTTAAAGCTCCGGACTATACGTGGACTGCACCATCGAGTTTGCGCACTGAATATACATGTGTGGTTTTCGCCAGGGTCGTATTTGAATCGGTGCGAAACGGTACTTATCATGCAGTTTACTACAGTGGATTTTCAAAAATTCACTGAAATTAAAAGAAATTATAATGAGCCTCACCCTCATAAGCTCACATAAGAAGTTTAACTTCTTTAGTATTTAATATTATAATTACGGCGAAATCATTACAGATTTTAAGAGGGCACTTTGATGTCATGTGATTCTCACATAGACAGATCGTCACATTCATACCATAGTTTTATTTACATACTATAATCTACAAAAAAACGTTTTTAATATCACATCATAACATCACATTATGTGACGTTTCAGCATATACTTGTATTTAAAAAATGTTTAATCCTAAAATTGTTCTGATACCTATCTGAAAATAGAGAATATAACATTTAATATTTTCCTTTCTGAATTTACATGAAATATATATTGTGAGTTCCTACCATTTGTACCTACGTCAAATTACAGAAATAATTGTGTATTTCAATTGTTAGTAGTTCTAAACGTCAGATTCAAGCCGTTCATCCTTACCTTACTATTTTGCGAATCAAAATGCACCACACTATAAACTTGTGTCCTTGTCAGTTTCAAGTAATTTAGGGGACAAACTACCTTCCCCTTAATTTGTTTCATTCTACTTCCCCTCGATTTCGTATTTTTTTCAAGCAGATTCGTCACCAAGGAAGTTAAACTTCAATAATCAAAACGTTCCGTCAGACATTGCGATCTGTAAAGCTCGGACGTACGTACGTGCAGACCAACCGACAACTGATGTTCGCGATTTTCAATTACAATTTTAAGAGTAATTATGAACTTGTCGGCCAAATATGGAGTTAACTCGTTTCTGGCCTAATGCTAGTTTGAACAAAGCGTTGTCAAAAAATCTTATTTGACAATGACCTTAGATTATGATCACATATATTTCTCCATAAGAAAAGAATGGTAGAATTTTAAATCGATCCTGCTTGAGAAATAATTGATGATTGCAGCGATTTATTTATATATATATATATATATAGATATATATATATATATATATATATATATATATATATATATATATATATATATATATATATATATATATATATGTATATATATATATGACATGGCTTTTTGTACAATTTTCATTGTCGTGGTACAATATTGTCAAAAAGTTATAGATTATACGCGCCACAAAAGTATACTAGCTTGAAGCTAAGTGATCCATAATTTGTACGCAAGACTGTACCCGTGGAAACTTAACCCATAAAGTATTCATATGCATGTATACTTTTCTATAAATTGTTGAACTTTAAACCGTTATTTATAAATAATTAGACGGTCAAAAAAATGTTCTTATTTTTTTTAAAACTTATAACAAATGCATTGAAAGACTGTCAGTTTTTGGAGAGTTTCTGACAGTTAGTTCTTTTTTTATAAATAAGAAACTGGTTCAGAACTACAGAGATCGTATACAATCAATGTTAATTATCCAATTTTTAATTGAATTTATCTCGGATTATATACGGTCGATCGACTTCAAATTTTCAGGATAATTGTATTATCATGTCCTTAATAAGTATACAAAAATTAAGAATTTTCTGACGGTGTGCCTTAACCACGACAACTATCTTAAGCTTCAACTTGAAAAGCGGTATTTTGTATATAGATCAAACATTGGTTTCTGCGTGAATATAATCTAATGTTCTACAATCTACATGACAAGTAGTTTGAATGCAACATTAGACTGCTCCTGCTACTGTAATAATATGATCACAATCTAAGTTGATTGTCAAATCAAATTTTTGATAATGTTTTGTGCAATCCAGCATAAGATAACGATGTTTTGACTGGGGATTTCATGAAATAAACGTAGTATGACGAAATCGTTTGTAATTTATCGTGCTACGGTGCTATATTATTATGTTCGACCTGAGAGAATTGAGCATGTATTACCAGCTTTATAACGACGAAACCATATAACTAGTCTCTACGCATGCTTCCGGTAGTCATAAAATGTTTGTTCAAATCTGATGTGTCGGCAATAGTTCAGAACATACTAAAATCGACTGAAAAACACTACTAAAGTTTTATTATTGCATTTTATACATAATATCATGGAGACTAAACAAGGAGCATGAACATAATTTACCCACTAAATCGTATATGTTACATTTTCTTTTTTTACCACTAGCATTGCTATTTCTTCTTTTGTACTAAAGTTTTTAATTTTGCTATAGAAATTTTCATTGGTTACTTAAAATAAAGCAAGGTAAATTAATTATTTAATTTTCAAAGAATTCTCCAATATTCATATTTTTGAAAAAAGTCTGTTTATCCGTTTGTGTTTGTCTGCTGGTCTGTTTTTCTATGAACATACTGGTCAAATAAATGAGCGGATTGAAATCTTTTGGGAGGATATTTAATATGCAAATATGAAGAGCTCTATTATTTTTGGGGAAAATCGAGATATATGCTATGATATTGTTTTTTGTATAATAATAATAATAATAATAATGCGTTTAACATCCGTTTCTCGACTGTATGTCATAACAGACGCCATTCGCACCATTACTATTTTTTCGTCTACCACTTCCCGTTATTTTCTACATTTTTTACTTCAACTTATGTAATAGCAATAGGCGAATGAAGGAATTATAGTAAATTAGGATAAGGTAGGTAATTTTTGAACTAGGAGTTTGATAGGTAATCGGCCATGGCCTCAAATAAGGAACCATCTCGATATTTATCTCGAATTAATTGAGGGAAATCATGGAAAACCTCAATCAAGATGGCCGGTACAGGAATTACCGTTTCTCGGCGAGAGGCAGTAGGAAAAAGTCCCAGTCACATATCCCCCCGCCGGGATTCGAACCCGGTACCACCCGAATGCGAGTCTAGTGCTGTCACCACTACTCTACCCAGCTCGGTGTTTTTTGTATAATGATGGAATGCTTTTTATAACGATTTATTACAGTATTTATTTTTTCAATAATGTTTCGTGCAATAGTATATTACAGCACAAGAGCGGAAAGTTGAATATCCTGTACTGCGCCACATGATGCCCGAGGCGAAGTCGAGAGCGTCATATGTCGCGCAGTGCAGGATTTTCAGCTTTCTGTTCGTCTGGTGCATACTATTTTTCTTCATACTATGCCGAAAGTACGCACTTTCACCAATATATAAAAAACTACTTAATTTGAAGTGACTGAAGTGTTGATGTTATATACGTAATCATGTATCAATGTCAGTATAACACCAGGCATACACATAGACATCTATGGGCCAACATGTGACTTGAGAAGTCGCCAGTCTCAACATCTCACGTATCAGTGCGCATGACAATACAGACGATATGAATGTAATTGCAGCTTGTCACAACAACAAATCAGAAATGTCATATACTTTCTGATCTAAAATCAAATCAGAAAGTATGTACTTCCGGCATAGTATGAAGGAAAAAAAATTTTTTTTCGAAGTATCCTAGTTTCGTAAATATTTTGAAAATAGAAAAAATCAGATATGTTCTTTTCGTTCTGAAGATCTGTCAAAAATAAATTTGTTAGATTAATTTTTACATGTAAAGCCATATTATGTAACCATGAAAATGAATATCAGATTTCATAATATTTATTACTAGTTGTTACCCGCGTCACCGCACGCTTTAACAGAGATTTTATTATATTGTGATATTTCAAATGTCAACATTTATGAAGTTGGAATGGTCCTGTCGCCCAATTGACTGGAATTTCTTTGGCTAAATCAAATATGAATTTAGTTTGGCAACGTGTGTTGGCTACCAACCCTCACAGAAACATGCGTATTATATACATTTAGTAAACATTAAATATTAATCTTAGAAGCTTGCATCTTGAAGCAATAATTTTAAAAAATCATCAAAGACCCTCCGCAGGCAGGTCGACTATTTTGCAATTTGAGTTTCAAACAGGTTCACGATTCGATCGTTCTGAGAACCTTTCCTACGTCAGAAAATGAATATGAATATTTATTTTAAAAGAGACTTACAGAGAGTCTATTACATTGTCAAGTAAAATAGTTACAAGTCATTCAGACTATAGCAGTTTTTTCTTAATAAAAATTTTTTGAATGCGCACGCAAATTTGTTGTGATCTTTTATATTCATTAAATCATTCGGGATCATATAGCCGCACACGATCGATTTGGAGTTAGTTTCAAGCTGGTTATGTGCGACCTTATTTGCAAGTCGAAGAGCAATTTCAGTTGCTTGTTGTTGCGAAAATTTCTTTCTGCAAGGTAGGAGCAATCATTTTTGTCAATTCAGATTTAATAATAATAATAATGCGTTTCTCGACTTCATGTCATAACAGACGCCATTCGCACCATTACTATTTTCCATCTACCACACTTCCCGTTATTTTTCTACATTTTTAAAACTTCAACTTATGTAATAGCAATGGGCGAATGAAGGAATTATAGGAAATTAGGATAAGGTAGGTAATTTTTGAACTAGGAGTTTGATAGGTAATCGGCCATGGCCTCAAATAAGGAACCATCTCGATATTTATCTGGAATTAATTGAGGGAAACCATGGAAAACCTCAATCAAGATGGCCGGTACAGGAATTACCGTTTCTTGGCGAGAGGCAGTAGGAAAAAGTCCCAGCCACATCTGCCCCCGCCGGGATTGACTAATCCCTCAGATCGTAAGTATGCTCTCGAGATTTCTGCGGTCGCAAAATTCATTGTATTACTATTTTTATTAGCTGTGATTAAGCATTAAACTTCACAAAATTTTACTTGCTGCTTAAAAATTCAAAAAATACATATTTTTGCTCTAAAAATTGAATCAAAAAACGTGATATTCGTCATTATTTCGTTACGGTGTATCACGAGATTTCGAATTACGGGATAGCAAATTAACATTTTAAAGATTTTCTCTGTAAATTTAAGTTAAAACTATTGACAAATGTACCATATATCATAATTTTTTTCAAATATAATTTCTTCCGTACAAAAATGTGTATAGATGCTAATTTTCTCGTTTTTATCTAATTTTAATGTAATAGTACGTCCCTGTGTTGCAATAAATGCCACCTTGCAATAAAAATTACGGCGCGTGAGAATATTGCAAAATGAGTGGATCCGAAATCCAACTCGGCGGAAGACTCACGGTTAAAAACTGACATGGGACTTTTTGCCGTCCGAAGATTTCATCCACAAACGGATAAAAGGGGACCGATTGGTTGATCAAGGGTTCAGTTATTTCAGACAGTTGAGTTAATTCAGTCAGCTCAGACTATGCAGTGTTGTTAACTTTATAAAAATCAGTGACGTGTTTCAATAAAAAGTCCGGTAAGAAAATAATGTCGTTTTTTCTAATGTTCGGCTCAAGGTCCATTGATAATGTTGAACACACTTTATGTGTCCCAGATGGGAGAATGCTCGAAACATTTACCACCGAGACACAGGGAGAATATTTGACAAAGCAAACCTAGCAGAAGACCTAGTGGGACATGAGATGAGCTGGAGAGCGGCTTATAATGCTGTCAGAAAAATAATTGAAAGTAAAGATCGCAGATGAATTTAATGAAGTAATGCGAAAGTGGTTCCGGCATGAAAGGCGTGACGATAAGGAGGTGAGGTTTTAGCCAGTAGGAGTCTGGCACTACCCGTTGGAGCACCAACGGGTGTCCATGATGGATTTCCTCACCTCCGCAAAAAAAAAAGAAAAAGAGTACATTAAATCGTTTATTTAGATCAGATAAACTGTTAAAACTTAGCTAAAAGTCATATAGGAAGAATGGTATATATTTCTAGTTTATTCTGTAAGCATTAACATCAAAGATTGGATAAGTTTTTCCATAGAAATGAGAGATTTCCGAAAGTGAATTTTACATGCACACATATATCCAACTATTCATAGCTATGCGGGTGAAAAGGAGAGCATATTGAACAGCTTTAAAGACAATTTTCAAAAATAATGGCAAAAGGCTGACCCGAAAACTTCTATTTATCTGCTTATTATAGTATTTTCTATCAGTTAATCAGTGAGTCGCCGTGGAATCGTTACAGTTTTATTATTGATAAAGTATAGTTGCAACATAACTCCGACCTCTCTATGATTTATCACATAAATCATAGCGGTGCTCCCGTATCGTTAGACCACCGGCCTAACCTTTATTATAGTGATGGACCCCTCAACCTCAGCCCCACGGCGAACCTCAACATTCTGAACAGTTGAATCAGTGGTACCAACCTCGGTTGCTACTATTACACTGGCATTCCCGATACGTCTATCTATAAACTGCACGAACGTCATTCCACTGAATTTATTTTCAGTGTAGTTCGCCGGCTTAACTAAAAAATAGCTCACTTTTCTATTAACAGCATGAAAGATTAAATTTCTTTAATACAATTTTGATCCACGTCTACACTATAAGTTTGCACACGTGGTTCTGATGACCAGTATAATACTCGCCATAATTCTAAAAGGTTCTAAAGTTAATCTCAAACAGCGTCGCAAATGCATATTTTAGAGCCGTCCTGGTTGTTTTGTGGGAAAGGAAGACTCCCACCACCTCCCAGTTACCAGCACAGAACGTGCGCTCGTCGGTGATTGGTTATCGCTGGTTGTCGTGTCACTTGTCGCTTTCCTGCTATAAAGTACAGTCCAGTACGCTATTGTTAAGTTGTTTCTTTGATTGTTAATTGATCAAGATGTCTAATACAGTTTTCCATAGGTAGACAATCACGAAAAATAATTTTTAGATGACTTTATGCAAAGAATCAGACCTTTAGATTAAAGAAAAATTAAAAATAATAATATAGCGCGAGTTTGTAGTTTTTCAACCGACTGTACCTGCGCAAGCCTCCATTTGCATCTAACTTCAGAGCCTTTTAGAACCGTGGCATTCGCATTCAAAATATCCGTAACTATCCCGTTTCTTACACCGTAAATGTTCCGGTTCTCACACCATGTTGGAGTTCTTAAAGTATTGCAATTTTGAAACAAATGAGCTCGGTATTAGCGACAGTTGCAAAGTTTCAAACAAAATATTGTCATATCATTCAAAAAGCTCATTAAAAAAAATTAACCCCGACAATCGGAATTGGTTTATTTACACTATACGTCCGCAATTGGATCATCCTATCTCACGAGTATGTAGGTACCAAATTTCAACTTTTTACGTCCAGTAGATTCGAAGAAAATAAGCTGTGACAGACGGACAGACAGACAGATACGAGAGAGATCCTATAAGGATACATTTTTTTAGCGGTTGTACGGAACCTTAAAAATAACTATTAAGGCTGTCGGAACGCTTTGAATTGAAGTCAAAAATAGAGCTTCGGCTGTCAACTGATTGTAGACTTATTCGTCAACATTCTGCAAAAATTCTTTCTCTATAAGGAAGATAAAGGACAAATCTAGGTCTCTAATGGACTACTTTTGTAATTTATGTACGATTTACTAGAAAAAATTTGGCATTAATTGTGCTAAAGGAATACACGTTTTCAATGTCACACTATGACCTTATTCGTACTTATTTCACAAAACTGTTCCATTACAAACCTAAAGTGACTCTTCCTTTTTCGGAAATGTTTTTTAAATCTTCAAAATATCTCCAAAAATTAGAGTAATCAGTTGACAGCGGCACCCTTGCAATAAAATTTTTTAGCCTCGTAGTTAGCACCAGCCAAAAATTAAAACGTGCGGATGATTTGAGCGAGACAGAGCTAAAGAAGGCCACACCCACGATATGTCTTTTGCCTACCTCGCCCCTTACCGCTGGGTCTCAGCACAAACAAAATTCGGAGCGTTCCGACAACCTTAACGTGTTCAGTTGAAGACAGATTTTAGCTTCAAGCAGACAATAATTTGTTATGCTCTATCTGTTTATGGTCTAAGGTAGAATATGACGAAACGTATATAGGAAACGTCAATTTATATAAAACTTGCCCTGCTTTCAGTTGAAAACGACGCCGTCTCAAAAAAAGTCTCCCGGGATCTCGCATTTAACGACTGGATTCGTAGCTTAATGACCGTATTTTTTCCAGCATTTTTTTCGCATACATTTTTAACATGAAATTGAAACTGTTTTAGCTTTACATTCGGCGAGATTAAAGACGATTCGCAACACAGCGTGGAGTGCTTAATATCAGTAATAAATTTTTCATTTACTAGATAATTGTAAACGTAGAGCTATTTTGAAAATTTAAGTAAATAGCAGCCACGCTTTTTACAGTAAAGCAAATGTGTTGTCAAATTAATTTGCATTTTTAAGTTCATAAAAACTTGTTCTTTTAGTTTTAATTTTATTTGTACAAGCGCTTCTTCAATTTTTATCCGACTTTACCTGCAATAGAATATCAGATGTCCAAAGCTGTTTAAAAACGTAATTAGCCATAAAAATTAAATAAAGCATTCAAAGCAGAACGCGATCTTTTTGTCAGATAGTCGGTTATTAAAAGCGTTTTGAAGACGTGTTTAAATTGTTACTTTAGCTAAATTATTTAAATTGGCAATAATTTGAAACATAAACGTTATCTATTATAACTAATTGAAACAGTCGTTAAAATTATGTCCTTTAATATTACATCAGAAGAGGGAGGGTAGGTCAAACTTAGTCTAAACTTCTATCGTCCAAGTTCGCCCAGCAACAAAATTCCCACCCGTAAACATTCGTATAACTAGACTTTGTCTGTTCCAAATTTAAAATTATTAAGGTGTCCGTTTCCCACTTATAACTTGCGTAGTTGACCTCAATAGAGCCATCCCACGTTACCAAAATCTTATAAATTTCAACAGCGTATATAACATATCTCTCATATAAAATGCATTAATCATGTGAATGACTTTGTCTAATTAGTGTATTTGCCATATGGCAGCATACACTATTAAATTTTGGGTCCCAAAATACCGAAAAAATTCTCCGAAGCGTTTCAAAATTGAAATTTAACCCTCTGGTAGTAATTAAAAAGTGTCTCTAAAATTTTAATAAAATCGGCCTAACAGAACCGGATTTACAAATTTTATGAAAACACTAGTTTGCAAATAGTGAATTATTTACTAAAAGGTGTATATAATTTGGTATAGAGGTTCGATTGATAATAATATTGCAATTAAGAAAAAAAATGTTATTTTAAGGGATGTATTAAGGAGTCAAATTTTTTACTTTGCCCAAAAACCAACTTAAGTTCACATAATAAAGCCACACTGCCTGTATTAGCAAATACACTATATTGTCGGCAGGGCTTTGGCACTGCGACCCGGTTTTTTTTGAATTTTTAAACGACATAAAAAAAGAGTTGATAACCTTTTTTTTAAAACCAGTAAAAAAATGTGGGACACCAGTGTCGAACGTCTATAATAATCTATAATCTCTCCTCCTTACATACAAAAAAATTAAAAAAAAAAGATTCCGACGAATTGAGAACCTCCTCATTTTTTTTTGAAGTCTGTTAAAAAGATAAAAAACGAAAAAAAATTTCAATATATTTCTAATATTAATATTTAAGGTTAATTTTTTTCTGTGTTCTTCTTAACCTTCTTGAAGATTCTATTTCAATAAATTATTTGCATATATATTTATATATTATAAAGAAATGGTTTTTATCACTTCAAAGAGATGTAACTTCAATCGGGCGTATATAAGTACTACTTTTTTTAAATAAATCAGTTGTGCCAACTGAGAAAAGGTGAACTATAGGATGAAGAGAGAGAGAGCTGTACATTCGTACTTTCACATATACGTACATGTACCTGGGGAATTGTCATCGTAAACAACCAAGTGGTTGGTATTTATGCTGTTATATTATTACACTAAAATAATATTAGTACTAAACTAAAACGTTTCAACTTCATTTTAATTGTTGACAAATTTAAGCACTTCATTTACTAATACCTACAAATTGCGCCAAAAGTTCATAGTTCGGTGTATTTTTGTTTTCTCTTCATACTCAGTATATTTTTTTACATTTTGGACAGTTCGATTATGAAAAAAAATCACTTCCATTAGGTCGCTTATGAAAATTACTATTCAGGCCTGCTGTTGTTTTACATATACTTCTAGCGTTAGCTGGTAGTTCATCAAAACTGCTGTTGAATCAGTTAGGGTACATTTGTTTTCTTTACGGCACTAGTGCACAATGTCTCACTTTACATGCATTTAAAGCAACTATTTTATAGGGGATAGTGCAAAATAGTAGTTTATATATCCAGTTTGTAATGCAATATTTTGCGTGCGAGTTGTGACATTATGGGAAAACGAGTGTCCGTGAGTTTTAACAGTCACACGAGCGAAAAGCAATACATTAGAGATGCATGCTACAGTTTTGCACGTACTTCCTATAAGTAGCTGATTTTCACTTCATAATAATATATCTGACAGTTGTCATATTCTGTGTATGCGGCCATATTGCATACCATTTGGTTTGTTTACGAAAACTACACCTACTTTGTGTCGCATGTCATCTTTGTTCATCTTATGGAATTAAACGATAACTGGCAGTTTGCTTTTGGAAACTACTGTTGAACTGATAAGATCGATTTTTTTATGTACTAGTGTTAAATGGGTCATTTTACTATCGTGCTACAGGCATGAAAAACAGCTATTTTATAGAGGAGTGTGCGAAAAAATATTTTCGCTACACCTTGTATTACTGTCTAATGATTCAAATAATAATCTTAAGATTAGCACTCCGTAATTATTTTGGTCAGAATTAGAGTCAGATTTCAGCGCACACAAAACGGGTTTGTAAAACGGTTATTTCTGCCATAACACTTAAACACCGAATCAGATTTCAATGAAATTTGGCTCACGTGTTTAGGGTTCCTCAGCTCGAAAAAATAAAGTATCTGTTAAGGCGTAAAATGTCGACGGTTACATAAAATTATATAAATCCAACAGGCTGACGTAATTTAAGATATATTTAATAATAAAACTATTTCAAACGTAATATAAAAAACCCGGGTCGCAGTGCCAAAACCCTGCCGACAATATAGTGTATTTGCTTGTATAGGGCCGTGTGGTTTTATACTTTTATTATGTGAAATTAAGTTTGTTTTGGGCAAAATAAAAAATTTAACCCCTTAATACACCCCTTAAAATAACATTTTTTTCTTAATTGTAATATTATTATCAATCTAACGTCTACACCGAATTAAATACACCCTTCAATAAATAAGTCACTATCTGCAAACTAGTGTTTTCATAAAATTTGTAAATCCGGTCCTGTCGGGCCGATTTCATTAAAATTGTGGGGACACTTTTTAATTACTACTAAAGGGTTAAATTTCAATTTTGAAACGATTCGGAGAATTTTTTCGGTATTTTGGGGCCCAAAAACAGTTTTCAACCCCTAAAAACTACCCTTAAAATAGCCCGATTAGGCCCATTTTAAATAGGCTTCTTGCGGTGGTGGATTTCAACACGTGGCCCAAATTTCGTTGAAATCAAATAACTCTTTCGAAAGTTATCGCGCGTACACATATATATATATATATATATATATATATATATATATATATATATATATATAAATATATATATATATATATACATATATATATAAACATTTTTAAAAATGGTGCCAAAGTGTTTAGGAGGTTATGAAACGTCGAGAAATTTTGTTCCGACCCCTAGGTCCCGCCATCCGACCGACGCCAATAGTGTATGTTGCCATATGGCAAATACACTAATAATTAAATTTATTAACAGTCAAATTCTTTACAACAATATAATTCTAATGTAAGATAATTTAATTAAATGAAACAAGTTGTATTTATGGGAAAAATGTAAACATTACGTGTATAAATCGTAAAATCTTATCTCTTTTTTAATTGCCCAAAGTTATATTGAGGTTATGAGCAAAGTACAAACATTTATGTAATATCTACATTATATTTTTGCAATGAGACCACTTTTTTGTATATCCAAATTAAAAAAAAAAACAGTTAATTATTTATAATGAATATAAAATAGCATTCGTCTTTTTCTGTTTCAGAAATGTTTTTACGGAGATTCATATTTAATTTCAAAGATGGACGAGAATCCTATAGGTAAGAGAAACATTTTTTTCAAATTTTTATTTTAATATTAAAAGGCAAAACATGGAATTTGTTTTTTAAATTTATAGCAAATCCCTAATTCCCAAGTCTAATCTGATCAAATGGATTTTTAATTTGTTATTGTAATACTCGCCACGGTTCTAAAAGGTTCTGAAGTTAGTTACAAACAGCGTCGCAAATGCATGTTTTAGAGCCGTCCTGATTGTTTTGTGGGAAAGAAAGACTCCCACCACCTCCCAGTTACCGACACAAAACGTGCGCTCGTCGGTGATTATCGCTGGTTGTCATGTCACTTGTCGCTTTCCTACTATAAAGTACAGTCCAGTACGCTATTGTTAAGTTGTTTCTTTGATTGTTAATTGATCAAGATGTCTAATACAGTTTTGCATAGACAAGCACGAAAAAGATTTTTTTTGGATGACTTTATGCAAGGAATTAGACCTTTATATTAAAGAAAAATTAAAAATAATAATACAGCGCGAGTTTGTAGTTTTTCAACCGACTGTACCTGCGCAAGCCTCCATTTGCATCTAACTTTAGAATCTTTTAGAACCGTGGCGCGTATTATAAAAAGAATAATCTTCTAAAAGCTAACAATATACTCAATTTTTTCTGCTTTCTTTAAAAATGAGTAAATTAGTGGCTATCACTTAGCTAATAATAATAATAATTAGCTGTCCTGTCCGGCTTCGCCCGAATTTGTAGATAGCTTATTAAAGATAGACATATTTTGCTGTCTCGGAATTTCATCTACCGAATATGAATATAGCCGTATTTGCCTGGCATTTCCCAAAAATGACAGCCCCCTGCTAGATATAACCTAAAACAATCCCACATATGAGTTTGTAAACTGCACGTCGTGCGAAATGTCGAATGACTCGCCACTCCACGAGTCCACTGGCTGTTTCACGGCTTTAAATCATATAACATAGTCGCGGGAAAAGAGGGGATACCGGTCGGCCTTGACTTCAGTGGTAGAGAGAGAGAAGACTAGTGTAAACATATTTCACCATAATATTATAAATATTTTAGAGGAATTAGGATCAATGAAATTAAAAGACAAATTATTATTTCACAACGTTTCGTATTAAATTATTTATATTAATTTAAAACGAAACGTTGTGAAATAATAATTTTTCTTTTAATTTCATTGATCCTAATTCCTCTTAAATATTTATAATATTATTAACATCAAAAGGATCTGATATATACATTATTTAAAATATTTCACCATATTACAATTTTATATATTTGTACAGAAGTATGCCAAAAAAGATATGAAATTAGTTAACTTTGCGATAAAATAGTGAAATAAAACAACCTATACTTAGCAGTTCTAGAATCATAAGAAATATTTCAAAAAAAGTGTCATCAAAATTCGTCAAATAGTTTTTAAGTTAAATCTGTTCGTTACACACACAACATGCGAAGAATTTTATATGACAGTAACAAATTGACTCTAGAGTATGTCAATTTTGTATAATTTTTGGGGTTCTGTTCATGCGATGAAAACATGGAAACCCGTATAGAATCATTCTCCTGTCTGTCTGTCCGTCACAGTCTATTTTCTCCGAATCTACTGGACAAAAAAAGTTGAAAGGCACAAATATAAAGTTAGATGAATCAATTACAGACGTATAGCGTAAATAAAAATAATAAAAAAAAACCGGGTCGCAGTGCCAAAACCCTGCCGACAATATAGTGTATTTGCTAATTACAGGCAGTGTGGCTTTATTATGCGAACTTAAGTTGGTTTTTGGGCAAAATAAAAAAATTGACTACTTAATACACCCCTTAAAATTACATTTTTTCTTAATAATTGCAAAATTATTGTCGATCGAAGGTCTACACCACATTAAATACACCCTTCAGTAAATAAGTCAATATCTGCAAACTAGTATTTTCAAAAAATTTGTAAATCCGGTTCTGTCGGGCCGATTTTATTAAAATCTTAGGGACACTTTTTAATTACTACAAGAGGGTTAAATTTAGAAGAATTTTTTTGATATTTTGGGGCCCAAAAACATTTTTCAACCCCTAAAACTACCCTTAAAATGGTCCGATTGGGTCCATTTTAAATAAGGTTCTTGCGGTGGTGGATTCCAACATGTGGACAAAATTTCGTTAAAATCAATTAACTCTTTCAAGAGTTATAGCGCGCACACACACACACACACACACACATATATATGTATATATGTATATATGTATATATGTATATATGTATATATGTATATATGCATATATGTATATATGTATATATAAACAATGGTGCCAAAGTGTTTAGGAGGTTATGAAACGTTGAGAAATTTTGGGCCGACCCCTAGGTCCCGCCATCCGACCAACGCCAATAGTGTATATTGCCATATGGCAAATACAACGTATCAAACTAAGGAGCTCGTTATGAGAAATACAACCATATTTTTGAAGTAAAACTTATTTAACAAAAGTATCTGTTTTTTGTGACGTTAAAGGGGAATTATAAGAGAATAGCGACGCAAAATTTAAGGGGGCTGGGGTACGAAAATTTGTGAGTTAATATTAAAGAAAACTCGTAAACCGTTTTGCCCAATAATTCGAGGGAGTAAAATTCGTCAAAAAAAATTAAATATATAACATAATAATAATACGACTTCCCCCGCGAGCCTGTGTGGACTAGATTCACACATTTTTTTTTTAATTTTAAAAATGCATAGTTTTTTATGTTATCAGTCTTGTACACTACGAGTAGTAAATTAAACGGGTCTAGTCATTGTTTTACTATGCCATTCATAAATTAGTATTGTTGCTTGGTATCCGTCAGTGCGGTAAACGTATTGTAAGTGGCGATAAGTACAGTGCTTATATTATCTCCAGCAGTACCAACCTAATTACAAATTTCCTTTCATCATTACATTACGCACACAACATCGGAGCGCCATCTTTTGACACAAGGCAATTAAATTCTAATATAGCGTCTTTATTGTATACTGCATACATACATTTTGCCGGCTCAAAAGTCACTCACTATTTACTATAGACATATAATACTAGATTGCTGACGCTTATCTCTCGATTAGAAGCCATTTTGAGAGAGGCAAACGCCGTAAAAAACGCGCGAGTTTCCAAAAGATTTAAAACTAGTTGCTACTCACGGCTTCACACGCGATTAAGGTAAACAATGTTTTATATCTCGCTCGGCAGCAACAATAGTAGTGGAGCATTCGACTCCACTGTTTTATAATCTTATCTTGTGTGGCTGCGTCCCGCTCGATAGTAACGTTAGTTTTTTCGTTGACTTACGTTGCAAAAATGAACTCCACGAAAGGCGCTTTTATATTCTCGCGAAGATATATGTATATATCCATCATGAAGGTCCATTCTCAATATTGGTGAAAACTTTTTTGAAATCGGATTACCTCCTACATCCAAACTTACAAATTTTACTCGTTATTAGTGTATTTGCCATATGGCAACATACACTATTGGCGTTGGTCGGATGGCGGGACCTAGGGGTCGGACCAAAATTTCTCGACGTTTCATAACCTCCTAAACACTTTGGCACCATTTTTAAAAATGTTTATATATATATGTATATATATATATATATATATATTTATATACGTATATATATATATATATATATATATATATATATATATATATATATATATATATATATATTTATATGTGCGGGCAATAACTTTCGAAGGAGTTAATTCATTTTAACGAAATTTGGCATACACGTTGGAATCCATCACCGCACGAAGCCTATTTAAAATGGGTCCAATCGGGTCATTTTAAGGGTGGTTTTTAGGGGTTGAAAAAAGTTTTTGGGCCCAAAAATACCGAAAAAATTCTCAGAATCGTTTCAAAATTGAAATTTAACCCTTTAATAGCAATTAAAAAGTGCTCCTAAAATTAAAAGCGAATCGGCCCGACAGGACCGGACTTACAAATTTTATGAAAACACTAGTTTGTGTATACGAATTTACTTACTGAAGGTCGTATTTAATTTGGTGCAGATGTTGGATTGATAACAATATTTCAACTAATAAAATTATTATTGTAAGGGGTGTATTAAGGGGTTAAATTTTTTTTTATTTTGTCCAAAAACAAACTTAAGTTCATGTAATAAAGCCACAATACCTGTATTAGCAAATACACTATATTGTCGGCAGGGTTTTGGCACTGCGACCCGGGTTTTTTATTAGATTAGTATAGATTCCATGATATTATTTCATTGGAAATACATATTAACAAAACTTACAACAATCGCTGAAATTTCACATGAATAGCTATTTTGACTGTTTATTATTCTGAAAATATCGAAAAATCCGGTGAAAAAGAAACGTATTTTACATGTGCTTTTTTCAGTGTTGTGTTTTTGAAACGCACTTAAAAGTATGTTCCAAAAACATATGTAAAAACACATGTTTCTTTTTCAGTGGAGTTTTAGATATTTTCGGAATAATTAACGTCAAACGGCCATAGTCAATCGCGGTAGTACATACAAGTGTTGCTACTGGAAAAAATATCGGTTTTCGATACTCGGAATTTTATATCGATATATCAAATAAAAAATATCGATATATTGATATTTTTTCGACATCCCTATATCACAGTTTTGGAAAACTCACACAAACCCTCGGAGAACCAGTCCTCACACGCAAAATACTTAGGTTGGTGGAAAAAGAGGGTGAAAGAGCAGCTTCAAACTCACGAAAAATTCGATCTCTTCAATCTGTCTGATCTGTATTAAAAAAGAAACAGGTGTTTTTAGAACACACTTTTAAATGCGTTCCAAAATTTACAACAGTGAATAAAACACATTTAAAATCATATAGAAAAATTTTGTACAGAAAAAATTAAATTTGAAAAAAAATATTTATCAGGCCAAATGTCAGTATTTCCAACATAAGTTTGTAAAGAAAAAACTTCAAACTGTTAATTTGTCTTCACGTAATTCGAAATCTTCAATTTTTAAAGCAAAAATATTTTTTGATTTTTTTATTAGCAAGCCAAATATTGTGAAACTTAATGCTTAATCACAGCTAACAGAAACAGTAATTAAATGAATTCTGCGACTACAGTCCGAAATTTTCCGAAAGCATATTTTACGATCTGAGGGATCAATCACCTTAACAGTGTTGAACCACTTTCACACAGTTTGTGTTGAGACCCGGCGGTAAGAGGCGAGGTAGGCAAAAGACATATTGTGGGTGTGACCTTCTTTAGCTCTGTCTCGCTCAAATCATCAGCACGTTTCAATTTTTGGCTGGTGTCCACTACGAGACTAAAAAATGCTATTGCAAGGGTGCCGCTGTCAACTGATTACTCTAATTTTTGGAAATATTTTGAAGATTTAAAAAACTTTTCCGAAAAAGGAAGAGTCACTTCAGGTTGGTGATGGAACAGTTTTGTGAAATAAGTACGAATAAGGTCGTAGTGTGACATTGAAAACGTGTGTTTTTTTGGCACAATTAATGCCAACTTTTTTCTAGTAAATCGTAAATAAATTACAAAAGTAGTCCATTAAAGACCTACATTTGTCTTTTATCTTCCTTATAGAGAAAGAATTTTTGCAGAATGTTGACGAATAAGTCTACAATCAGTTGACAGCCGAAGCTCTATTTTTGGCTTAAATTCAGAGCGTTCCGACGGTATTGCTACAGCTTCGGTTATTCTCAAACCCCTTGAGTGTAGTTCACGAGCTTTTATTTTCACTGAGCATAGTTTAGTTGTAGTTTATCTCCGTGAAAATGCTTCGTTGTTTAAGACACTAATTTTCCGAACATCTGTTTAGTATTAGGTGATACCATTTACTCTACATCAAGAGCTTTGAAATTTGTAATAGAAGCTTCAAAGCTTAATAGTAATGGAAATGGGATGCGAATACAAATTGTACCTATAATATGACAGAAACTAATTGGTTTTAAGGATGGCTACACTGGATATTTATAATAACAAAAGAACATATACATATAGATTGTTTTGTTTAAAATGACTTTTGTTTCAAATTGAGTTGGTTTTAAAAAAAGTTTTAATTAGTTTCTTGACCATTATTATAGCATTTATGTTCATTTCCGGGAATTTTTCGTTAATTATTTGATGCTAACCAACTTTTTTTAAATAAATATTTACATGTTTTAAAATAAATACCGGTTTGAAAACATAAAACTTTTTATGAATATAAAGCATTCGGAAAGTTTACTTACTTAACAGTTTAATAAATATTGACTTATTTGCGAATAAAACGTTTTATTTTGTATTTTAATAAACAGACAATACCCCGAGCTGGTTGTTTATTTAAACAAAAGATACTTTTTAGCAAACGTTCTCTTTGTCGTCTTTTGTGAATATACCGAATGTCTAATATCTAAAGTCAGAATCACACAACTGGTGTACCTACTTGTGAGAGAGATTGTAGATTATAGACGCTCAACATCTGAGGTCATCAGCGTCTATTACCTACTTGTGGATACTCGCCACTAGGGTTTCCAAAGAATATCCGAACTCAGGGACAATTTTCATTCAAGTTCTACTAACACTAGCTGATTGCGAGAACAAAGTATCGTCGAAAATCCCGGACCCGGGTGAAATCGCTCCGTCCTTAATAATAATAATAGTACGTTTATTGCCAAAAGATCCACAAAGTGATGCTTGGTTTGTCAAATACATATTATATTGTTACAAAAAATAGTCATTTATACTATAAGAAGCCATATCTAATAAAAAATTTTTCAGAGCTATTTTAAATATGTTAATAACCACAATGTCCTTTATTTCTCTAGGCAGTTTGTTAAAAACAGTAATTGAGGAATTTTTTGGACTGTTATGAAATGTTGCCGTATTACACTTTGGCAGTTTAAATGCAACGCCGTATCGTGTAGGAAAAGCATGAATGTTACCTACTGTATCTAAATGGTGACAACTCTTTTTTGTGTATAAAGCTGCGTAAAATATGAAAATACATGGTAAAGTCATGATATTATGACGTTTAAAATATGGAAGACAAGAATCAGTTCTTTTTAATCCAAACATGTACCTCATAATCATTTTTTGCTTCATAAATACTTTTTGACAATGAAGACCTGTTTGACCTCAGCGAAGAATGCCGTACTTTAAAAATGGGAAAATGAAAGCGTAATAAGCTGTTATCAAAAGTCTCTGATCGGTTGATATCATGCGTAGTCTTCTTATCAAATAAGCATTTTTAGCGAGTTTGCTACAAATATGACGTACATGTTCGGACCATCCACAGTTTTCAGTTAATTGAAAACCCAACAATTTAAAATTACTGACAGCTTCCAGCACCTGGCCATCTAAAGTAATTTGTGACATTTTACTTCCCGTTGGACGCAAATATAACTGCATTAGCTTTGTTTTTTGTTTATTTAGAAACAGATCATTTTGGACGCAATATTCGCCGAGAGTATTCAAACATTCATTTACATTGCCGAAAAGTTCAGTCATCGTTTTACCAGATGAAACGATGCTGGTATCGTCAGCATATATCACGATATCCTTCTCTTCACTGAAGTGTACGGGCAAATCATTGATGTAGAGAAAAAAAAGCACAGGGCCTAAAATTGAGCCCTGTGGAACCCCAGCGGTTATATGTCTTCGCTCTGAGCAAACTCCATTAATAGAAACTAATTGTCTCCTGTGACATAAATATGAACGCAACCAGTGAAGAGGAGGGCCTCGAATACCATATTTTTCCAATTTAAGAAGCAGACGATTGTGATTAACGGTGTCAAATGCCTTGCTGAAATCAGCAAACGTTGCACAAACAAGCTCACCTTTATCCAATTTCTCCAAAACTGTATGAATAAAGTCATACAGGGCAGTTTCCGTGGATCTTTCACTACAAAAGCCATTCTGCGAATTGCTGATAATATTATTTTTACAAATGAAAGCCATTAAATTATTCAGATAAGCGTATTCGAAAATTTTGGAAAGAGCTGGTAATAACGAGATTGGTCGAAAATCTGAACACTGAGTGGCAGATTTTGCTTTGGGTAAAGGTGTAACTTTTGCAATTTTAAGTGCATCTGGAAAAATTCGTTCTGAAAAAGACAGATTTATCAAATGAGCGAGTGGCTCAGCAAGACATTTGGCTCTTTTAATCAGAAAGTTAGGTATTTCATCAACACCTGACGATGACGTGTTGCTTAATTTATTAATTATTGCCAGTACATCATTCTATAAATGTTTGGCACAGGTCCTTTCCCACAAATAGTTTTACACTAATTAATAAGTCCTCTATTCATTTTCTATTGACAGAGTGCGGACCTCGTTTCCTCACAAATGTCAAATAAGTCATTGTTAAGATAATTACCAAGAGAGCTGCAGATTGTAGTTTACAGAAACTCGACAACATAGGTTATTAGTGCGCGTCTATTGATGATCAAAATGTTTACCAAATATATTCAAGCACAAATATTATCCAAATACACACTTTTATAATTACTTACTGTTTTTGTACAAAATTACGGCCTTACTGTTAAGGTCCACACCCACTGCATCGGGTCGGCTCGGCACAAGCGACAGTTTTAGGATACATGAAGTTAAATGAGTTCCCACGCACTAGTCGGTTCCGATCGTTTCGGCAACATTCAGTTTATGCCGGTCCGATCGGATTCAGTGGATATGAACCTTTAGAATGCTTTGCATGCAAATGTGGCGTGTAATTTCAAATTCAGTCAGATCCAAAAATGTAATTTTTACAGTATGTAATTTTTTATATTATTATTATTATTACGTGAATAATATAGTTCTCAAAATTTAAAGCAATATTTGATAAGTATAGCAAACACCACATTGATTTTAAATTCATTCGTTTTAGAATAAAAAAAAATAAAATAGACAGAAAATCTCCTTTTAAAGAAAGTGGATCTGGCGGTGTTTGAAATTAGACGACACAAATAATATCCCTATATTTAGTTCAGTTCGTCGTCTATTTTTTATTTTTTATTATTATTATATGTGTTATTAAAATCATCTGTAATTGGGTGAATTTGTCCAGTACACCAGATTTTATTTAACAGAGCAGATATTTCATCCAATGCCGGATTTAGAGGTCTAGAGGCTTCGGGGCAACAAAGGAGTGAAGGCCCCCTGGCCCCAAACTATTTTCCAAATAAAATGAACAATTTTTTATAGTCGAGTTTTCCAATAAATAATTTATTGTGAAATAGTATAGATTATTTTATTATTTAACAAACATATAATAAATAAGGAAAAGTTGTTTACTAGTCTGAATTTGATTTTTTTTTTCCCGAAGTCTCTATTGTGGGGGCCCCTCTTTTGTGGAACTGCGGGGCTGTGGCCCCGGTTGCTCTCCCCTAAACTCGACCCTGATTTCATCGAGCTAAGATACCTAGCAGGTTCACTGTCCAGTTTAAAATAGGGAGGTCTGCTCCAAGTCCAGTCGGTTTCTTTAAATTTTACTTACATTTTTTTTAGTTCTTGTAAGCAGTATATAAATACAAATTATAAATTTTTTCTCATGTCCCAGCACATTTTTGTAACTGACTGTCCGTTCTGTCAAGTCCATCAATAAACTATGCTATGGAGTTCAAGTTCAATTTATTACAAGTCTTACAACTAAGCATACAGCCTATATGTGGGCTGTGGACGTATAAGGACGAATCCCGGAAAAAATAGCCCTGGAAAAAATAGACCTGGAAAAAATAGACCTGGAAAAAATAGACCGGAAAAAAAAACCCAGGAAAAAATAGATCCGAATCGCGACTATATATGGAAATGGCAACCCGGTATATAATAATAATAATAATAATAATAATAATAATGCGTTTAACGTCCGTTTCTCGACTTTATGTCATAACAGACGCTACTCGCACCATTACTATTTTTTCATCTACCACTTTCCGTTATTTTCTACATTTTTTACAACTTCAAATTATGTAATAGTAATGGGCGAATGAAGGAATTATAGGAAATTAGGATAAAGTAGGTAATTTTTGAACTAGGAGTTTGATAGGTAATCGGCTATGGCCTCAAATAAGGAACCATCTCGATATTTATCTGGAATTAATTGAGGGACACTATGGAAAACCTCAATCAAGATGGCCGGTACAGGAATTACCGTTTCTCAGCGGGAGGCAGTAGGAAAAAGTCCCAGCCACATCTGCCCCCGCCGGGATTCGAACCCGGACCTCCCTAAAGCGAGTCTAGTGCTGTCACCACTACTCTACCCAGCTCGATGATATATATGCAATAAGAATACATAAAAATCAGTATATGGACACTTAGCATTATAAACCAAAAACACCCAACACCCACCCACCCCTTTTTTCCGGGGCTTTTTTTCCAAATCTATTTTTTCCAGATCTATTTTTTCCAAATCTATTTTTTCTAGATCTATTTTTTTCGATCTATTTTTTCCGGGGCTATTTTTTCCGATTACCATAAGGACATTCGGGCTGTGCAGCGACTGATCAAGAGTTCTGACCGCCCTAGGCTAATTATTATTGTTAAAATCATGGACTCTCAAGCGCATTTAGTTTTAGTGTTTTGTCTCGGTCTAGTTGAAATATGTAGGGTAGATGCAATGATGCTAGATTAGTGCATGCGAAGACACGATTTTAGCGCGCGCCCCTCCCACCCTCGCGCCTTAGGCTGCAGCCTAATTAGCCTAAGGGTTAATCAGGGCCTGGGGCTGTGGACACCAATGAACCTGCTAGGCTACGAGAAACAGCCGTAGCATGTATATATCTTCAGATAGTCTTTGCTTTTATACTCTCTGACTTGTCTAACACTCGCTAGTTGGTTGTGTGAAGACAATTGACATGAATATAGCGTCAGTACGTATCTCATCTCGCACGACACACACACACACAAACATGCTCGCAGTTTTGTTGTGCCATTTGTAAGCATTTATCATACGCGCAGGACACTTGCTTCAGGACAGATTTTCGGTGAGAAAAAGCTTTTTTGTGTGTCTTGTCCGCATAGACACGTATCCGTTCAACATTTTTGATGCGCAAACATCTTTACTGACCCCCGTCTCCCCCAATTGTCTGCTAGAGTGATTCTATGAAATGCTACGGAAGTGTCGTGGCGTGAAACTAATGCAAAAGTTTTACTATAACGGCGATATTCGACTGTCTTTGATCAACTGTCAAAAACATGTGTGATGGGTAGACGCCATGAATGTTAACACACCTCTTGAGAACGACGGTTTTTTTTTTGTTGAAGTTATACTTCTTATAACGCGTTACGAAACAAAAGTGGTCAAGTGCGAGCCGAACTCGCGTGGAGAGATTTCTGTACCCTTCCATTTTCCGTGAGAACTTTAAGATTTAGGATTTTCGTTTAAGTTTTCCTGCAAACTGTCAGCGACGCCCTATATTCTCTATTTTTTTTTAAATTTTAGGCTCACTAGTTTCAGAAATAGGGGGGAGTAATGTTCTATTTTCGTATATTTTCTGATACGATCTGCTGATCTGAGGTGATACGTCCCATGTCTGTGTTTGTGAGCGACTATAATCTACAATCTATCTACATGTCTGTGATAATGTAAATCAGCCTTAATATGGAAATTGCTTCATTATATAATTTTCTTTACGCGTTTATACAAAACTTTCCTCTTTAAATAAAATTTCAGACTAAAAATAATAAACCATAAATTTTTAAAATTGCGACAAAAATATGTTCAAATTTCTCTTGAAATAACTCTGACAGTAAATTTTCTAATTACAGGATTAAATTTTTAAAGCTGAAGTGTTTAAGGAATTAAAGGATCCAGTGTATAAATTATGATAGTATAAAAAATAATTACGTAGAGCTAAGTGTTTAGTTACATAGTATTACATAATGTAGGAAATAATGGTGGGGCCCCACATTTAAAGTGGGATTTTATGTGACTGAAGCGAACTATAGACCTGGAAGCTGCCTGCAAATGCATTAATGTGTACAATTTCTAAAAGTACACGAGGACTGTTCAAACAGTTTTTCTTTAAACCCGATCGAAAGTACGTAACTTTCCGCTTCGATTTTAATGCAGAAAGTCTAACATTTACGCTCTGCTGGAATTACTCGCACGCCATCTATAACAGCGGGACGGAAGAGTTTTCTCGAGCACACTGATACGTGAGACTGCCGCCAGCTGTTATTGCGTATAACCTCAAAATAGCTCACTTGAAAGTTATTAGTTTTTTTTTTATAATAGTGAAAGTAACCGAGCTGAGTAGAGTAGTGGTGACAGCACTAGACTCGCATTCGGGAGGTCCGGGTTCGAATCCCGGCGGGGGTAGATGCGGCTGGAACTTTTTCCTACTGCCTCGCTCGCCGAGAAACGGTAATTCCTGTACCGGCCATCTTGATTGAGGTTTTCCATGGTTTCCCTCAATTAATTCCAGATAAATATCGAGATGGTTCCTTATTTGAGGCCATGGCCGATTACCTATCAAACTCCTAGTTCAAAAATTACCTACCTTATCCTAATTTCCTATAATTCCTTCATTCGGCCATTGCTATTACATAAGTTGAAGTTTTAAAAATGTAGAAAAATAACGGGAAGTGTGGTAAATGGAAAATAGTAATGGTGCGAATGGCGTCTGTTATGACATAAAGTCGAGAAACGGACGTTAAACGCATTATTATTATTATTATTTATAATAGTGAAAGTACAACTTTCGACCGGATATAAAGAAAAATAGTATACACCACACAGGCAGAAAATTAAAAGCCCTGAATTACGCGATATGCTGCTCGAGCTAAATCCAATGGCATCATGATGCGGAGTACAGGAATTTCAACTTTCTGTCCTTGCGGTGTAATATACTATTCTGTCACTTTTCTCATTTGTGAAGTCTTACAGTTTGGTGGATCTAAGGAAAATTAAAAGTGTCAATTCCATTCGAAAATTTATATTGTATAAGAAGTCTAGTTCTCTGTTACATTTCTCCGCCGTTGAATTATTTTCTCTTTAGTTTTACGTTACCAAGATTTCACTTATATTTCCCCGCCATTGAATAATTTCCCCTTTAACGTTACAGAATATTTCAAACAGATACGTGGCTAAAAAAGCTAAATTTTGACTTTAAAACGTGTGAGCCTTACCTGCACTTAAGCTTACGGGGAAAGTGAAATTTCTTTAGAGCTATGAACGCGTTTCATTGATGCGTTATCCATTTTGCGTTACCAAGGTGTTTCTCTTATATTTACCCGCTGTTGAATCATTTCCCCTTTAATTTTGCGTTGCCAAAGTTTCTGTTATATTTCCCCGCCATTGAATTATATCTCCTTTAATTCTGAGTTACCAAGGTTTCACTTTTATTTCCCCGCCGGTGGATCACTTCCCCTTTAACGTTACAGAAAATTCCAAACAGATACGTCGCTAAAGAAGTTTTACTTGGGCTAACGTGTGAGCTTTACCTGCACAGAAGCACACGGGGAAAGTGAAACTTCTTCAGTGTTTTGAATTCGGTTCATTGATGCATCGTTCATTTTGCGCTACCAAGATTTCTTTTATATTTAACGTTACAGAACATCTCAAACAAATACGTCGCTAAAAAGTTTCAGTTTGACATTAAAAACATGTGAGCCTTACCTACTCAGAAGCTCACGGGAGAAGTGAAACTAGTTTCATTGATGCATTATATCAATTTTTCGTTACCAGGTTTTTTCTTACATTTCCTCGTCGTTGGATCATTTCCTCTTTAATTTAGCGTTGCCAAGGTTTCTCTTATATTTCCCCGCTACTGACTCATATCCCCTTTAACGATACAGAAAATTTATAATAATAATAATAATAATAATACGTTTATTGCCAAAAGATCTACAGAGTGATGCTTGGTTTGTCAAATAATAATAATAACCTTTATTTATTTAACATTATCATGTATCAATAGCGCCAATTTTCAAACTTTATTGTTTCTTAACTATTATGTATAATTTGATTGCTGGGTAAAAATTTTTTTAAGTGCTTTTTTTATTTGAGGCAACTTTTTTATCTCATTGGTTATTTTGTTGTATATTCATATCATGGCATTCCTGGGCCCCCGTTTGCACAACAGTAAGTGCAGAGGCCTCTGGTTTTAATTTGTCTTTGTTACGGGTAATATATTTGTGGTCATAATTATTGTAAAAATAGATTGATGTTCTTGTGAACAAAGACTGTAAATACATATTTTGTAACAGAAAATAGTCATTTGTACTACAAAATGACATATCTTGTAAACATTTTTGAGGGCTATTTTAAATTTGGTAATTACCTCCTTGTCCTTTATTTCTCTAGGCAGTTTGTTAAAAACAGTAATTGAGAAATTTTTTGGACTGTTATGATACCTCGCCAAATTGAAAACATTCTGTTAATTTTTTGTACACACCTCGTAAGCGTAGCAAGCTGTTTGATTTATTAGGCAAGTCCGGTCTATGTTACAGTTTATTAAGCCCATCGGGTACCGCATCGGGTCGGTTATGCCGTAGTAGACGGCGAACCAATGCAGGACCTGTCCAACGGACAGAGAGCTTTTTCATATCAGCCTCCGGGTAACGTTCTGTCTGTTCGTATGTCTGTATACACCCAACCCTTCGCACTTTGCACCCTTTGTGCCAAAACCTCGCTACATTGAAATAACATTATGTCTGTTTTATGAATTGTACAAGCATGCCCATATTGTACAAGTAGCCAATTTATATTCTCAAAAAAAAAAAATATATGAAACTCTTTTTTAACACAAAATGTTTACCGACACACCTGAGTTTAATTTATTGTGTTCATGTTTTTTCAAACCGAAAACGTATATTACTACGCATTTTATTTAAACTATTTCCATATTAGTATTATTTTCCGTTATGTTTTAAAATAAACTGACATCAACATCGGCAAGTTAATTCCAAAAATTATGACCCCGACGGTCATAATTTTTTCTATCGCTTGTAACAATGGATGTTTCTTAACAATTATAGCAAACGATGGCTATTATACTGTTTATTATTAGAAATAGTCTATAAAAAATGCTATGTACTAGTCTCTACCAACGACACTGATATAATATATTGAAAAATTTGATTTTTGTTTTAATATTAATAATATCAAACCGTGAGGTGGGTTGTATATTAGGACTTTACAAGTGCGCCTTGCGTTCCAATACGATCTTAATAACTTTGACCCGAAAATCCTTTTAAAAAACCAGAATCTTTCCACTTTCGCGGCAGAATGAGTCATACAAACTATACCGTATTAAACATGTACTTATATTTCTAATAATGTTTTTGTCTAACTTGGCAACGCCAGTGCTAGGGCAGGGATCAACATAATATTGCAGCTGTGCAGATCGATTGGTATGAAAATAGTATTTTCTTTTACTCTGCACTTGAGGATAATCTCTTTTTTCATAAAAAAACGTGGACGAGTGGTGTGTGTGTGTGTGTGTGTGTGTTTATGTGTTCATGTTGAGTGCATATGTATAGATATATAGTATCGGTTGTCTTGTGATTTGGTATTACCCGTTGTTGAAAATGTTTTTTCGAAGCTATCAATACTAGTGTTTGATTTAATATCCAGAAGCAGACAGTTGTACAATTAGTAGAGTATATATAACTGCCCGCCTCTGGATATTAAATCAATCATAAGCATCGATAGTTTATCTTTATTACCACCCGTACTTCCACCACAATATAACCGCACCTCCACCATGTGCATATTTATTTGTTTTAAAAATCGTTTGTATAATAACTAGACTTGCAACGAATATTCGGTTACTATTCGGTATTCGGCCTATTCGGCTGCTTTTATTATATTCGGCCGAATACCGAATATCTACATATTATTCGGCCGAATACCGAATACTTAAGTAATATATTTTGTTATAAGGAGATAATTGGTAAAATGAAAAACAAAAAAACCATTCATTACGTGTATATTCATATTTTCATTTCTCTTATAATCATTTAAGTAGGTAGTCATTGGTACATAACACAGGTACATAATCATACAATTAGAAAAGTTAAGGATTCTATGTATTTGAATTATTGTCGTAATCAAAATTTAGAAGGGTAAGGTTCTCATTTCTTTTATAATCATTTATTAAGTAGTCATTGGTACATAAAACAGGTACATAATTTAATCATCTTCTGTATTAGAAAAGTTAAGAATTTTTCTATGCATTTGAATTATTTTCATAATCAAAATTTAAAAGGGGAAGGTTATGGCGCAGAAAGACTATTTTTTCTGCATTTTTAGAAAGTAGTTTACTTCTTTTTTTCTCGTAGACCATCCCAGCTTCAGAGAAAAGGCGCTCTGAATAAACACTACTTCCTGGCGTCGACAAATATTTTGCTGCAATCCAGCCGAATACTTTTGCCTAATATTCGGCTATTCGGTCAGGGAGCTCGCCGAATATTCGGTATTCGGTATACTGCCGAAACTACTATTCGTTGCAAGTCTAATAATAACCGTAATATCAACGTCAAGATACTTGTAAGCTACGTTGTCGAACGTCTATAATTTACTATATCTATCGATCGTAGTCAACTCATATTTTTAACATGCTTTTATTAACTTTGGATGTGAAAATTGCCCACTTCAAAACGTCATATTAAACTGAAGCTTTGCACACTTATTAAGGATCGATGACAATACAATAATTTAATAAGTTTGTCCCATTATCCTGACCAGGACCTTTAGGATAAAAAAAAACTTGAAAAAATACAGCAAGCAAGCTAACACAGGGTGTTAGCTTGCTTGCTGTATTTTTTCAAGTTTTTTTTTATATACGTTGCGTTTGTTATCCATAGTCAAATGCAATATTGTTTTTTTTAGTCTTATAATTAAAATTAGACTTTAAAAAACTAACACAACACGTTTTTATGAACTAAAAAATGCAAAACAATTTGACAACAAAATTAGCTTTACTGTAAAAAGCGTGAAGTGCTTAATATCGGTAATCAATTTTTCATTTACTAGCTTATTGTAAAACGAGAGCTATAGCAGCCCACGCTTTTTACAGTAAAGCCGATTTAGTTGTGAAATTATTTTGTATTTTTTAGTTCATAAAAGCATGTTGTTTTAGTTTTTTTAAAAGTGTAATTTTAATTTTAAATATCGTTTGTATAGTAACCGTAGTATCAACTTCAAGATACTTGTGACCTAAGTTCTAGAGCATCTATAATTTACAATATATATCGATCGAAGTAAACTCATTTTTTATGAAATAAAAAAGGTACAAAGCAAACAGCAGGTCGCGCGCCCTATATATAAAAGAGATGTGTTAATTTACAGTAAAAATAAATAAATGCGAAAGATTAGATTTATAGTTATGGTGCGCGGAGAGTTGATTTAGCTGTTCAGAGTAACGATATAATAAAACAGAAGCGTTTAACGGGACGTTTTCTCTCGTCGTTAATCGAATCGTTTAAACACAACGACCCTTAAATATCGAGTGTCGAGCAAAAATATACTTGTTTACCTAAAGCTATTAGTTTTAATGGTAACGATTTTTGTTCTTACATGAAAATTGCTACAGTGTAATTGCACGATTTGTGTTGAACTTTGCACTTTTGTGTATTGAAAAAGAACGTAGTAGATATATAAAAATGAATTATATTAAGAAATTAATGGGAATTAAGGACAAAAAACTTGTGTAATAATTTCACAATTTATTGCCAACGTTTCGTTAACTTGGTTAACTTCATCAGGGCTCTAAAAACAGAATTCATATGCAAAAAAAAATGTATCTCTGTATGAATTCTGTTTTAGAGCCCTGATGAAGTTAACCAAGTTAACGAAACTTTGATAATAAATTGTGAAATTATTACACAAGTTTTTTGTCCTTAATTCCCATTAATTTTTTAATATTATACCACTCGAAGAACGACAAAGATACATCAATATGAATAAAAATGGATGTTGGTGATCTGTTTGAGATTAATAGACTTCGACACCGTTTGACCGATACCGATGAAACTTTAACGAGTTGTTGGGGGCGAGCCTGCTGAGGTTCTGACCAAAAAAAATCTACTCTATTTAAATTACTGTTTGTTTGCTCCACTATTGTCGCTGCTGCGACGCAAGATTATAATACAGTGGAGCCCAAGACTCGACTCGCTGCCAAGCGGGCTACAAAACATTGTTTCATCTCAATCGCGTGCAAAGCCGCGGATAGCGGCTAGAATTGTTTAAAACTTCATCATTTCTTAACGGCTACAATATTATGAAACACCCACTGTTGAAGTTAGAATTCGACATTTAAAAAAATTATTATCCAAACAATCTCATTGTCGGAATCAAGCCCAAATATTCCACTATCTCGACGGCTGAATTATAATTAGTGGAGTGCCGTTAGACGTAAAAATTGTAAAACCTCGGAATACAGAGCCAGTCAATGAATCTTTATAAAAACTGTTGGACTGCATTGTTAAAAGCTCAAATAATAAATTAAAAAAAAATGTGCCGCTCTCGATTGCAGGGTGGATGCCACCTCTTCTCGGGGGTGAAAAATGTTTCGTTGAAAATAAGCACGGAAATGGATAGATTGACTAATTCTAAGCAACTTTTGTTCTATAAAGTTTTTTCGGAAAGTCCATACTTTTCGACTTATTCGCGAGTGTAAGTGTCAATTTTTCAACCAATAAACCCACGTTTTCAGATGGTTTCTCTCGAATAACTGAAAAAGTAAGTATTTTATCCAAAAAATAATTCTTAGTAAAAATGTAGTTTATAAAAAAACAAAAATAATGGTAAGTTTTTAGTGTCCGTAGACCCAATACAAACGGAGTACTACATTGTTGAAGGTTGGTTCTTATTTGTCAAAAACCGAAATTGAAAGTTTCAACCTGAAGCTACCAAAATACAATGCATTTTTCCGGGGAACTCATGGAACATTTTTTGAAGTACTTGTGAGAATCTTTACTTTTATTTTTTATAAAAGTCCCTAGCATTAAAACTAACTGAGTCCTGACGAAAATAATGTTGATCCCTATTTTTTTCGGCGCCAAAAAATGTGAGTCACCCCCTTATTACCACCCAAATTAAAAATAAATAGGTAAAGTTTGCCATAATACTAGTTGGTGATTTTAAGTTTCTTTTTAATTAATCACCAAATCTCACTACATTTAATTATTATATTTTTTTGTATTTAAAATTAAATAACACGTCAATATTGTCAATTTACACTGACATAGTGACATCTTCTATTTACAATATTGTTACATTTGTTACATTCCTACCTTAATATAATCTAATACATAATATATTTATATCAATAGAAATGCAAACCTTGCATTATTAAAACTAGAACAATTACTAACAATAAACCTAAAAAAAACCCGGGTCGCAGTGCCTAAACCCTGCCGACAATATAGTGTATTTGCTTGTATAGGGCCGTGAGGTTTTATACTTTTATTATGTGAAATTAAGTTTGTTTTTGGGCAAAATAAAAAATTTAACCCCTTAATACACCCCTTAAAATAACATTTTTTTTCTTAATTGTAATATTATTATCAATCTAACGTCTACACCGAATTAAATACACTCTTCAATAAATAAGTCACTATCTGCAAATTAGTGTTTTCAATAAATGTGTAAGTCCGGTCCTGTTAAGCCGATTTTATTAAAATTTTAGGGGCACTTTTTAATTGCTACTAACGGGTTAAATGTCAATTTTGAAACGATTCTGAGAATTGTTTCGGTATTTTGGGGCCCAAAAACATTTTTCAACCTCTAAAAACTACCCTTAAAATGGCCCGATAACGCCCATTTTAAATAGGCTTCTTGCGGTGATGGATTTCAACACGTGGGCCAAATTTCGTTAAAATCAATTAACTCCTTCGAAAGTTATTGCCCGCACACACATATATATATATATATATATATATATATATATATATATATATATATATACGTATATATATATATATAAATATATATATATAAATATATATATATAAATATATATATATATACATATATATAAACATTTTTAAAAATGGTGCCAAAGTGTTTAGGAGGTTATGAAACGTCGAGAAATTTTGGTCCGACCCCTAGGTCCCGCCATCCGACCGATGCCAATAGTGTATGTTGCCATATGGCAAATACACTAATAACACGTTGCAGTTTAAAGTAGTAATTTGATATGTCCTACTTAAAATATACACTACACTGGCTCTGTCGGAACTCAAACCCGAATCTTCTACTATCGCGGCCGCTTAAATATCGTTTATTCTATAGTGTCATTATATGCCACTGTAGACTAAAGATCCGCACCCACCGAGTCGGATCGAACTGATAGTTTAAGGTTAGATAAAGTTAGATGAAATCTCACGTTGGCTCAAATCGATTCGACAACATCTGGTATGCGTATACACTTCTGTGCCGAACCGATCCTAGTCGATTCAATGCATGTGGATCTGATTGAGTTTTTGTCCTGCGCTTTTTTTGTCTGACAGTTATTTTTTTTTAGGTTATTTTATCGCGATTATTTTGTTAAGAAATCATTTATATATTGATTATATCACCATCAGGCCCGAGTTAGTAATATTTTTTATCGGAAAATTTCTTTGACAAACCCCAGTTTCTCTATTTTTTGCAACAATAATCAACACAAAGAGATTATATATTTTAAAATGTTTTTTCTGCCTCCTTGATATTATAAGAACTTTTCCCGACTGTCCACAACAGCTGACGGCTATAATTTTAGAAACAGCCTGTAGCAGTTCACGGCATTTAGCTCTTTTACTTAGATATAATGGAATAACGGATCGATACTAATTAATTTACTTCATTTAATTAGCGCGGCTCAATTAGAATGGCCTTTTATCTATAAATTGATTCAGTTTTAGCCCTCCAGTAGTTACAATAGCGATCCCACTGGTCGATTTTTCGCTACAAAGCGCTGTAGGTCATACACCTCTTTAAGTACCTATTGTATTAGAATCACCACCACGACACGTCAAACAAAATTTATGCACCCTCTTTCAAAATTGTCACTGAACCACTGTTACAATATACACGATCGGTTAAAGTGTTAAATCATTTTGAAAAATAATACCGCAAACCGGAGTTATAATGCTCGCCACGGTTCTAAAAGGTTCTGAAGTTAGTTACAAACAGCGTCGCAAATGCATATTTTAGAGCCGTCCTGATTGTTTTGTGGGAAAGGCATTTGTTTAGATTATTTTTTGTTTCAATTCCAGAAAAAAGCTGTGACAGCGAAGCTTTACGTCACTTCAAATTTTTTAAGGTTATGTGTAGCTGTCATTGTTTTTGAATTTGAATGTTTGCACATCTCTTGAAAGTACCGGACACTCACTGACTTTTTATATCGTATGAAAAATTTCCACTAAACGTATATTTTAAATATATTAATACTCGAAAAAATGTCGATAAAGTTAATTAGTTTGCTATTTCATGTCAACATTTCATTCGTATTTAGAGTGGTATTTATTCTTTATGCTCAGCTATTTGCGAAATGTATAACGAAAAACAGAAATAGATATTTGAAATAGTTTAGACTGCTCACGGATATTCGTATGCTGTATGGATCAAAACGAACATCCAGATAACAGATAAGTATTAGTTAAAATAATCAAATGATTTTGAGTGTGGAGGTGTGCCATCGTGCTGAATTCACATTCGTTGTCTTACATTAAATAAATACTAATGGTGATTCACAGCCACCTGGTCTTTTTAATAATTACAAAACCAACAGCCGGACCTAATACCTGCATTAGTGGGCTTACTTATTTAAAATTTCAAATGCTCAGTTAGAGTAGCGTTCCGGGTATATGCTCATTAAATATTTTTGACTTGAAATCACCCCAGCAACACAGTCCCAGGCTAAGGCAGTCATGTCGTGGAACACCTTGTATATCGAACGTAAATGATATTGTGACGCGTGTGACTCTTGTTTTTTTTTCATAATGTTACAGCTCGTAACATAATATCCTCCATTACGTTCTAGATACATAAACTACACAGCCATCCATGCAAATACCCAATTGTTTAATATAAAACGAAAACAAATGAATTTTTCACGCACAGTACGTATTTCGAACATCTGTGTTTTTATTCTCGCCTAAGTCTTTTTTTTATACAATATTCGTAAATGAAAAACCGTCCGAGTGTTGGTTTAGGTGTGGCAGGTATTATAACGTTACGTAACGCTTCACGTGTGTGTGTGTGTGTGTGCGTGTTTACGTTAAGATGAGCACAGACAAACGGTTAAGTATACAAAAACATTGATTGATCGCTTATACCTAGAGCTTAGAGCTTAAGTTTTCACTGCACAGCCAGTCTTCGCCACGTTGCTCCAACGATTAGCATGCTTACCGTGAAGGGGAAATCCCCTCGTTGCATGAAAATGAATATCTTATATTTTTGTGTCAAAATTTTATGCCGGCATTATTTTAAATCTGTTTTACATTGGGTGATTGAAAATACAGGTAGTTTAAAAAAATGTGAACATTATTAATATTCATCTTTAAAGTTCAATTCCAGATGTATGTTATATTAGAAAACAGTATCACGGGTAATTGGAATGATGAAAATAAATCAATTTAAACACTCACTGATTGCAACGTTTCGTCTTTTCTTTAATTAAGACTGTTTTAAGCTCTAAAAAATTTCTACAAAAATTAACATTCATATAATAAAAAATTAAAAACCCGGGTCGCAGTGCCAAAACCCTGCCGACAATATAGTGTATTTGCTTGTATAGAGCCGTGTGGTTTTATACTTTTATTATGTGAAATTAAGTTTGTTTTTGGGCAAAATAAAAAATTAACCCCTTAATACACCCCTTAAAATAACATTTTTTTCTTAATTGTAATATTATTATCAATCTAACGTCTACACCAAATTAAATACACCCTTCAATAAATAAGTCACTATCTGCAAACTAGTGTTTTCATAAAATTTGTAAATCCGGTCCTGTCGGGCCGATTTTATTTAAATTTTAGGGACACCTTTTAATTACTACTAAAGGGTTAAATGTCAGTTTTGAAACAATTCGGAAAATTTTTTCGGTATTTTGGGGCCCAAAAACATTTTTCAACCCCTTAAAACTACCCTTAAAATGCCCCGATTACGCCCATTTTAAATAGGCTTCTTGCGGTGATGGATTTCAACACGTGGACCAAATTTCGTTAAAATCAATTAACTCTTTCGAAAGTTATCGCGCGTACACATATATATATATATATATATATATATAAATATATATATACATATATATATAAACATTTTTAAAAATGGTGCCAAAGTGTTTAGGAGGTTATGAAACGTCGAGAAATTTTGGTCCGACCCCTAGGTCCCGCCATCCGACCGACGCCAATAGTGTATGTTGCCTTATGGCAAATACACTAATAAACATTATGGATTAAATAATTTACTAAAAAGAAACAATGGTGTGACTAACCTGAATATGCTTAAATGTTTTACTATCATTTAAGCATATTGAGATTAGTCACACCATTATTTCTTTTTAGTAAATTATTTAATCCATAATGTTTAATATTTTTATTATATGAATGTTTTTGTAAAAAAATTTTTTTAGACCTTAAAAAAGTCTTAATTAAATAAAGACGAAACGTTGCAATCAATGAGTGTTTAAATTGATTTATTTTCATTATTCCAATTACCCGTGATACTGTTTTCTATTATTAATATTAGTATAGTTTGCTACAGTTGTTAAGAAACTCTCACTGTTGTGAAGGTTCATGTCTAGCGTTACCTAAGATAAAAATTAACTCTCGCATGATGTGAAATAACAGTTACAAATCTACTTAAAATTAAAAATTGATTATTTGCACATGTTACTGTTGAGTAATTGATAACTCATTCTTCCGCAATAGTGGAAAGATTCGGGCTTGAGTCTCGACGGTGGCAGTGTTTAAAAATATTTTTTTATAACGTAGCATTGTAACAATGAGTGTTTCTGAATAATTGTAGTAAACTATTATCTATCCTATGGTTTTATTATATTTAGTATTAATATTAGACTATTTAAAATTCTATATTAAAAAATATCACAACAGAATTAAAAATATCTATTTATCAATAATGCAGTTATTTATATTAGGTATATATACATTTTTTCCTACATAAATGTGCAATAAATGCAACACAATAAATACAGTATTTCTGTTTCACGAGTTTTTCGCTTTAAAAACGTTCAGGCTTATAAGTTCTTTTTTCAGTCACAATAAAATAACATAATAATATTTACGTTCGATTCCTAATAAAGAATTTTTGCTTAAGAGTAATCGATTTTATAAAACTCGATATAAATCATCCTGTATCAGAAAAGGAAAAGTACGCCATTTATTATTAAAAAGAACAAGACGACACAAGACTATGGTGATAAACCAAAAATTATTCACGTAACTTTTTTCTGATATTTAACTTCTGTTGACTGGACTTCCGCCAAAATAATATTCTAAAACTTTTCATGTTGAAATTATCGAACTATTCACTGTAATTTTTTCGCAAATACCGCCTGTGACCAAAAATCAGAACTAATCAAATCGGGTCGGCAAATATAAATCATTACACCTTTATGCAAATATAAGGAGTATATTTGCACAGTTCAAACAGTCTTAGAAAGTTTTTATTTTATGTCGTAGCTAAGGTCATCTACATCTAGGGCAAGATTTGATGTTTGCGCCCCATAAAATTTATTTTGTATAGGATGAAAAACGATACAGTAACTTTAATGGGCGCCCCCTTGAGGTTTGCGCTCCTGGCAGCTGCCCCAGTGACTAGCCACGATGCTGTCTATATCCGAGAATATAAAGATATTGCTAAAAAAAAAAAAAATATATATATATATATATATATATATATATATATATATATATATATATATATATATATATATGTATAGATTTGTCGGTAAAAAATATCTTTTATTAAGAGAAGTTGTATCTTTAATATGTTGAGGAATGACTGTATTTTGTATCTTGATACTTTTTTCAAGTATCTTCTGGAGCTCTACTGTCAGTTCATTTACTAATATTGCTACGTTTTTGTGAATCATATGAGATAACAATTTATTTGCTCGTATGGTATACAATTTGTGCTCAGTGTGTAAAATATATTACTATGTAAAAAGGGACCTCACATTGTTTTCCTCAGCTGTGAAAACTGGCGACCATTTCCAGCAGCAATTTTTGTGTTTCAAAGATATCTGCATTTTGCATACATTAGTACCAACAAAATAACATAAACTTTGCAAATCTGTTTCATACGATTGTACAAGGTGTCGTCTCATACAGTTCCTATTCTTTTTCCTTCTTTCGAAGAGTAAAACTTCTTTAGTCGCTACCTAACGGTAACTCAGATCTTTTCGAACGGAAGTCAATCGGATGGAAATTACGTTGTAATGTTCAATATACCGGGTGTCTCAGAAATCGCGCACCGAATTGTTGGGATCGAAAGAGAAAAATATTCTAAGCCCAAAAATCCATGTTTGGAATTTTTTGATAACGTAGTTAATTAGTAATTAATTAATGAAAGTGACCAATCAGGAGCGCGCTACAGAAGAATAAAAAGTGAGTGGGGAGGCAGTAGGGGACGCGAGAGTGAGATGCCAGAGGGCCTTGACAAGACATTAAAAAAAAACAAGCGAGTCGAAATAATGGCAACAGTTAGGATAAAAAAAAAGTCAATAAACAAGGAGAACGGAAGAATAAAAATACAGAAGTTTCTTAAGAAAAATAAATCAGCCGACGACACGCTCTCGGTTTGTCTGAATCCATTATTTTTTTATTGTACCTAATAATAAGTATTATTATTTTATTAATTAACCGAAATAAGTCAGCCAACGACACTCTCTCGGTTCGTCTGAGTCTATCGGTTTTTTATTTTAATAATAATAATTATTATTTTAGTAATTAACCGAAATAAATCAGCCGACGACACTCTCTTCTGTAGCGCGCTCCTGATTGGTCACTTTCATTAATTAATTACTAATTAACTACGTTATCAAAAAATTCCAAACATGGAAAAATTCCATACATGGATTTTTGGGCTCAGAATATTTTTCTCTTTCGATCCGAGCAATTGGGTGCACGATTTCTGAGACACCCGGTAAATAGAATAGCTATGTGTTATACCGTGAAAATAACTAAACATTATTTGAGCTCTGTGGAGTAATAGATAAGACGTATGCTTAGTATCCACAAAGTCTTCGGTTCGGTTCCCACCGACATCATAATTTTTTTTTACATTTTTCCATATTATTTAACTTGATATAATATAAACGTGCGTAATAGTTACACGCACTCTTTTTTTAAATACGGCGAAATCTTGCCATATTGTAAAAAAAATAATTTTTAGTTTTTGCTGAATTTGCGCGTTTCCAAGCTTCCCAAACCCAACAGAGAGATTCTTCAAAAATGTCTGTCTGTCTGTCTGACCATATCTAGAACCTAACAGCTTATTCTTTTTTTAATTTATTATAACAGTTTTTTCTCACAACATAGTGATGTCGTCAAAGACCTTTAGCTTCCATCAAGTAACTTCTAAATCTGTCATATTCATACAGTAAAATTAATGTATTTTCAACTAGTCAGTACTATCTGACTCCTGTATTTTCATCTTCTTCTTTGTTCTCGCGTGTTTTCATCTCCTCCCTCATCCTCACTTGCGACAGAGAGGGCAGTCATAGACCAATCAGAAAAAAAAGTTTTATTAATTTGATTTTAAACGTTGTCAAGCGTATTTATCCATTGACTGAGCAGCGTAAGAAGAGACACTTTTAACGTGAGAAGAACAACTTGAAAATGCGTGATTAAAATTGGTTGAAAATACATGAGTCCTGTAATTTATTTCTTTCGGTGTACCTACCTTATTAACTGATGAATGAATTTGTTTTACGTAATATGAAGTGCGAGTAGATGTCCCTGTATGTTCGTACAAAAACCGAGGTTCGACAAGAAGTGAGATGTGAGCCTTTATACATCTGGTGCCAGCCTATGGCAGCCCATTTTTAAGAGCCGTCATCGCGTTTTATTATTATAAGAGATAGGCAGTTAATGTACCTCTACGTATTTCTATGTAGGTACAAGCAATGCATGGTAGGTACTCTATATAATCCACACAGGGGAAGTTCTCTAAGAAGACATTCCTAAAGAAGGGATTCAAAACTTTGAAAAATGCAAAGATATAGGTGCAGGGGAATTTCTGTAAAAGAAAGTCTCCTCAAAACTCTCAGTAAGACGTATACAGAAACACAGAGAAGGTTCTCTAAGAAAACACTCCTGAAGAAGAGATTTCCTTCAAAAATCTGAGCCAGAGAAGGTTTCAGAGGCGCACGAGTCAGGGGCTGTGAAATTATCACAGTTTCGAGAAACCCACACAAACCCTTGGAAAATCAATAAATGGGTTGCTAGGAAAATAGGATGAAAAGAGGTGAAAGAGAGGGTGGGGGCTCGGTAATAGACCTGGATATAGTCCGTATCACGTGCAGCTTCAAACCTACGAAAAAATTCGATCGCTCCATTCTGTCTGGTCTGTATATCAAATAGGATGGAAAAGGGGTAGTTATTGGCCATTAGCGAATATTTGGGAGGTCGCCTAAAGTAGAGATCAACGAATTCGGGTTTTCCGTCCCCGAAAAACGGGGGGTCAATGGGTTTCGAAACGTTTTGACAATTTTCATGAAATGACTACTGAATTCACAAGATTTACATGGACTATAAAACTGTATCGTCTTGATTTCAAATTAATTTCGTCGCCACGGTAATCGCCTAAACGTTTGCTATTTATTTTTTAAATTGTTAGTTAACAACAAATTCTTACGTTTTCCAGAAATTTTTATGATCTGAGTATTATTTTACAGAATGTACAAGAGAGAAACGATTTTTAGAGAAAGAAATCTGCCTAATGAGCATGCCATGTAATATTTTCACCATGAGCTAGCTTCGTTTAATTTTTAAACTAGTAGAGAAGTGAGAGTAGCAACGGTTCCAGAATGTAGTTCTTAAAGAACTTTGCCTTTAATGCTACGTACAATGACATCCCTGATCATTGGACGTTCGTATACCGTTACGGAGGATCCTTTATTCTACTGCGTCCTCATAAAAACCGGATTAAGTATAGTTACGATGGACGCGTTCACTCGCACTACTTGTTCTAAAATATTTCCATAAACATACATATCGCCAATCTGGACATTTCTTCAGGGCCGTCTTTAACCTATTGGAGGCCCTGGGCACTTTAGGATAATGGGACCTCTGTGACTATTACGGAAGACTATTTTTGCTTTAAAACAAGTTTAATTTCTAAGCAAATCAATAATTAACAAATACATTATAAAAAAATATATCGATATATGATATTTGTCGGCAGTATCGGTTATCAAACGCTCATCTGGCAAGATCGATTGCGGGGCGCTGGGCACTTGCCCAGAGTGTCCAGTGCATTTCTTCCAATAAAAACTAATTGGAAATATTTTTAAATCTTTCGCATTGTTGCTTCATACATTTTATTTTTGAAGTACAACTTCTTTAGCGACGGTACCTGTTTGAAATTTTCGGTGACATTTAAGGGAAAATGACGCGTTACGTTAAAGGGGAAATTTAAGAGAACCTTGGCAACGCAAAATTATATAAATAATATCTACGACTAAAGAAATTTTCTTCCACCGCAAGGTTATGTGGATGAGAGTGGCACATTTTTTTAAATATAGATTTCCGTATGTTTTAGCCGACTATGGAGGGTAATGTGTTCATCGTAATAAACTATATAAGTGTTATATAACCATAAAATTTGTTGGATGTAACTTTGTGTGTATGTTTTGTAGCACTCAAACGACTGGACGGATTTTCATAAATGAGGTGTCTATAGATTCATCATAGTGTAAAGAGTGACACTGAGTGTGTGACGTCGCGTCAAATTCAATATGGCGGACACTAGACACTATATTCTCAAACGCAAAAATATCTGTGTGGGGTATTGCGTTAGCCGTTGTTGGGTTTGTTGCGTTGTTAATAATTTTTCATTGGTAAATAAGTCAGCGCTGAAGCAACAAAACAGCGATTATAGTGAACGAATCCTCTAACCACGTGCACGGGTTAGATTACAATGTTTTATATTATGGGCTGCGTTAAATCAAGACGTGGAGGCATATTTTTTGCTCGTTTTGTTTGTGTTTATATGAACATAAAAGAACGTTGAGACAAGACAGTTTCAAAACGGATGGTTCAAAATTTATATAACATAAATTGTGTTTCACGACCTTTTCAATTTTTTATAATGAACTGAAGATTACAACTGACGTCTGACACATATTTTTCGATTATTTATGTACTCATTATTTCATACTTTTTTCAAAGTTATCAGATCCGTATTTTTAAAAAAAAAACAGCCAAATTTGTTTAACTTCGATTATATTATACTCACAGGAAAACAAATGTTTTTCTATTTTTTTAAGTACCATTTTATTTCTTTATGTAGCATATATCTGTTATATTCATTTTTTCTGTGACACTATTATACAGACTTGTCTGTCGCAATAAAGTTTCTATCTATCTATCTATCTATAGACAGTGTCGGACTGGGCCGGAAGGGCCCGGGAGCAGGCCCGGCGGATGACCAGGGTTTTGTGGGTAGCTATACCCATACGAAAGATTCCGTGTGGGTAAAATACCCACATGGAATTTGACATTTTTTTCACATATTTATGTGATGTTGACTTGTATAATTTTTTTAAAGCGTGTAATATTTTTCTCTTTAAAAATTCAAAATATGTTTTCTGTAATGTAAAGTTTGTTTACTAACCAATTCAACTTATGTGCTGGCTTCCCCAGAGTTATGGGATTTCAAAGGCTTATAAAATATAAGCTATATACAATTATTAGGTTTTAAATGCTCAGTGCTGGCATGAGTTAATTGGAGGGGGCTTGCATTGAAGTTTGTTAATTTAATCACCGCTAGATCGAAAAAAAATTTTTTTTCATCTCACTACCCACACGGACTGAACATGGCCTGCCGGGCCTGCCCGGGAGGTTCCTCACAAGCCCGGGGCCCGAGACTGGATAATGGTAGATGGGTTATTTTTCTTTTTCATTTCTCTCTAATGTATGAACGAACTATCTGATCTAGTTTACATTTAGGTCGCAAGAGCTGGGACCTAACCTGCATGGGCCCCCTATCCTACTTACCGCCTGGCTTGCGGCAAGCCCTGCAAACCGATAACCGTTACAGCGTTTTCGGCACGGGTTAATTTTAATCATTCGAGCTGAAATTTTCAGATAATCATTTTTTCAATGTAAAGAACCATTTTAAAGGTTAGCATGTGACAATTTCCAACTTGTCAAAATGAGGGCCAGTCTATTAGACTGACCCTTATTTGTAAAAGCCAATTTTTTTTCAAATTTATTGAGGTGCTACCCCCTGAAATGGTTCTATATATTGAAAAAATGATTAACTTAAAATTTCAGCTCAATTTATACAGTTTAACCCGTGCTGAAAAAGCAGAGAATTTTGAAAATACGTTACGTAGAAAGCAAATTCCGAAACTACTTAACTTTGTGCTTAGAGTATAAAAAATTAACTTTTCCTATGGATCTGGACAAATCAATTCCCCTCTTAAATACATTTTAGGACTTCTTTAAGAGAGAAATTGGTTGGTGTTAAGTCATAGACAAAGTTACGCACTCGCACTACGGAACGTAATACTCCGTGGGGGGCCCGAGCAGGCCGGGGCCCGGCTGACAATCGCCACCTCGACTATATGGCCAGTCCGACGCTGGATATACTTTTCAAGATAAATGTTAATCAAAATGCGTAGAAGAATATGACTTCGAAATGGAAATGGTACAAAAAAAGACTACATAATTATATTAAACACCAACATATACACGCAATAAAAAATGTTTAACGTTTCAAATCAGTCAATTATTTTTCAAACAGGATTGATTTAAAATTCTACAATATTTATAAAAAACTGAGAAATACATGATGACGGTGGCCAGAGGCGCAAATCTCAAGGGGGTGCACTTTAAAGTTATTATATTGTTTCTCTTCCTACAAAATAAGTTTTGAAGGGCACAATATTTGTCCCCCTGACCTTAGCTACGACACTGAATGTCGTTGTCAAACTCCAATTTTTGACAATCCTTTCTGCAACTCAGCGTAAAAAATTCAGCAATAGGCACCAGGGTCATGAACACCGAGAGCAATATTTGAATTTTGCGGCCCTCAAAACTTATTTTGTAGGAACAAAAACAATACAACAACTAAGCCCGCTCCCTTGAGATTTGCACCCCTTATAGTCGTCTCCGTGGCCAGCTACGATACTTTTGGCACAATTACTATAAATTACTTATTCTTTAGATAGAACTTCATCATATTGAATTGAATCACATCATGCAATTATTTACTTTTAAGATTCGTAGAGAATTCTTTTCAATTTTCCATCATCATTTCTTTACATAAAACATAGATGATTGGAATAAGTTTTACTTTAAATTGTTTGTAATGGCGATATTATATCTCCGCGACGTCCATTATTATTATTCACAAATATGGCGAATGTATTATTTATGTGGTTTATTATAGGCGAAAATTTACATCACATATCAGCATCAAAAATCTATAATCTTTGCAAATGTATTTCTGAGTACTTTGGTATAAAGAGGGCGTATATACCGAGCGTCCTTAAATAGTACCAGGATCTCTTTTTGTAATTTTGTTTCCTTGTGGGTTTTTCGGTATATAATTTTCAAATAACAATAGACCCAAAAAATAAGGGTCATTTAGCAATTACATGACGACCGCATCGAGATTTGACGATTACTCAGCTAACCGAAATTTCTCGTTCGATCGCGCGATTTGGCAACGGTATGTAAACTCAATCGTACTTTTGCTTTATAGCAATTCGTGAAATTGAGTAGCAAGTTAACAGAAACTTTATTTTATTTATAATAATACTAGTCGCTAGCAGTGGCTCTGCACGCGATTGAGTTGAAGCACATCATCGACAACAGTAGTGGAGCCCTTCGGCTCCAACATAATTCATTATAGTGACGAGTTACAACAAAGTGGATAGAATAAAAACCTTCTCCATTAAAAAATACATATATGTATTATGTACCAATTTTCATGGTGATTGGTCAAACGGTGTCGAAGTCTATTAATCTCGAACAGATCAACATCCAGTTTACACAGGACCAACAGGCTTCCAAGTTTCCATGATTTGAATACACATGTTTTGCCCTCTTCCAATAGATGTGTTCGGTACTCCGGTTGAAAAATTTTAACACTTTTTACACCATTGTATTTATTATATAAAGGAGTAAGATACACCAATCTGTTTGGAATCTCATCAGTGTCCATCTCATGAGCAGGAATACATAGAGTAAAGTAACACGAATAAGATACACTGTGTCGAAGTCGGACTAAAGGAATAGATAGTGGCAGTCCTGTCTCATAAGCAGGAGTACGTAGAGTAGAGTAAAAGGAGTAAAATACACTGATTTGTTTGGTATCTCGGTGTCGTACTAAAGGAGTAAACAACAGACTAGCAGTCCTGACTCTTGAGCAGAAGTACGTAGAGTAAATCGCGTGACAGTTGTCTGATTTTGACAATTGTTAAACGAAGTAGATTTTTCATTTTAATATTTTTTATGTCTTAAAATGAATCAGTTACAATATAAAAATATAAAAACATCTTGTCTTTCATATAAAATATAACTAAATAAATTATATACTTACCTGTAACATATTGTAAAACACTTACCTGACTGTTACTCCTTATATATTTTATATATATATTGTGCTAATGACCTTGAGTCGTTGCACATATCTTTTTTAAAATAAAAAAATATCTTGTCTCTCTGTTCTAACTCTAACCAAATTTAAACCTTGTGAAATCTGTCACTAGTCCGTTTATCATAAATGTACACAGTGATAAATCTAACGTACACTTTTCATAGTAAATATCATTGAATTATCTACTCTACTCTTATACCGAACGCATCTAATATGGCCCTGCTTCACATTTAAATTTCTAGTCTCAATCCATGACGTTAAATAATACATGGTTACACTTTTGTATCACAAACGCAATAGTGTCAAAAGTATCAACACTTTTTACACTTAAGTGCGAAACCAACAATTTGTCTCAGTTTTCCACCTTTTGTCATAATGTGCTTTAATATTATTTTAGTAATAAATTACATATTTCACAGGACAATTTTTTTGAAGAGACTGTAAACGCAATGGATACAATAGTGATACAATGTCGTTCGAAGTGGCTTTACACAAGAGCTATAAGAGCTATATATGTATGAAGTATGTATGTACTAGGAGCTAGGAAACGCAAAAGAGATATGTAAATAAATGGATATGTTATGCACGTGCGAGATGTTGACATAAATGATTTTTCAATAAACATCATATCACTACAACCTCGATAATGTTCTGAAAGAAGTCAACGAACACTTGAAGTGCATCATTACGTAAAACCAATGTTTATTGAAAGCGTGACTATTTCGTAACTGTGTCAGAAAACATTTTAATATGCGTGATTATCATTCGTTCATTAAACAAAATTGAAAACGATCCAGACAGAATTTCTTCTAGAAAATCGTACGAATTACTATTAGTCCATGGAAATCTTGTGAATTCAGTAGTCATTTCACGAAAATTGTCAAAACGCCGCGAAATTCACTGACCCCCCGTTTTCGGGGGCGAAAAACCCGAATTCGTTGGTCTCTACTTCACGCGACCCTCTGAATATTCGCCCCTTTTTCACATATACAGACCAGACAAAATGAAGCGATCGAATTTTTTGTTAGTTTGAAGTTGCTCTTTCGCGTGACTATTATGAAACTGTGTCAGAAAACATTTTAATAGGCGTGATTATCATTCGTTCATTAAATAAAATTGAAAACGATCCAGACAGAATTTCTTCTAGAAAATCGCACGAATTACTTAGTCCATGGAAATCTTGTGAATTCAGTAGTCATTTCACGAAAATTGTCATAACGCCCCGAAACTCACTGATCCCCCGTTTTCGGGGGCGAAAAACCCGGATTCGTTGGTCTCTACTTCACGCGACCCCCCAAATGTTCGCCTCTTTTTCACATATACAGACCAGACAAAATTAAGCGATCGAATTTTTCGTTGGTTTGAAGTTGCTCTTTCACCCTTTTTTTCCACTAACTTCCGTATTTTACGTGTGAGGACTGGTTCTCCGAGGGTTTGTGCAGATTTTCAGAAACTGTGATAATTTCACATTCTCTGGCTCGTGCGCCTCTGAAACTCTCTCTGGTTCATAATACCCCCCCTCCCCACCCAACTCTGTACAAACCGTGCGAGGACTCATTTAATCGTGATTTTCATAGAGTTTCTAACATATAGCTAGCGCTCCTAGCGGAAAAATTTTGCAGTTTCCATCTCTATTTACACAGATTTTTAATTGATCTTCTAAAACCACGCCTATTTTGAAGACCAGATATGTCACGATGTGACGATAGTGGCAACTAGTGTTGTGTAACTCAGATCTGAACCGGTTCAAAGATCCGACTCCAACAGAAGATCCGTGAGAGCCGACTCACTTTTTTTTGAGCCAACGGATCCGCGTAACTCAGTGAAACACTTAACACACAGAAGCACATTTTACACTTACGTATCGTTCTTGCTTTGATGCATCTGTCAGCTCAAATGACTCTTGCATCACATGTTTGGCTATGCATTCTTGATTCTATACAGGTCGTGATATGATTGACTGAACTAGGTAATTCAGTGGCAGACTGCAGTAACTCGGCTCTTTTTGAACCGGTTCTGTGAGCCGGCTCACATACGGGATCCAGATGCAAAGATGCAGATCACTAAAAAGACCCGTTTTTCCCATCTCTAATGGCAACATTCCCTTTTGCAACTTACTATGTAATATTACCAGGGCCCTCTTTCTCACTGGACACTCTGGGCACGTGCCCAGGGCCCCGTGATCGATGGTACCCCCTAGTTCTTGCCAGGTCAACATTCTATAACTGATATTGCCGATAAAAATCGATAATTATTGTAATAATTTATTTGTTAATTATTGATTTGCTTAGTAATTAGTCTTTTTTTTAGAGAAAAAATAGTCTTCCGTAATAGTCATAGGGGCCCTATTATCCTAAAGTGCCTAGGGCCTGCAATAGGTTAAAGACGGCCCTGAATACTGCTTCATATTGCTATGCAAAAGTAGCACCAAGACATTTCTCAGGAGAAATATACTCGAGTAACTTGGCTCATTTCATTATCATTATTGAATATGCAACATCTACGACACAATATTAATATTATACAGTGTAATTTCGGTGCATTCAATTCTGCAAACACAATAGAGTCCTTATGTCTGTAATAATATAGAGTCTGATTTTATCGAAGAACACAATTATAACTTCCAAATTTGAAAACCAAACATAGTGACCCTAATAACACATACGATAATTATGATTTTTTTAAATATCGATTGGTTTTAATTGTCGTAAATTTAACTTAATATAAATTCGACTTACATGTATAGGTCGTAGGATAATTAAAAAATTCGGATTTTCGCGATAACCCTTGGACGATTGCAAAAAGCCGGGTAATTGGAATCCGGTTTTTTGCAGACGTCCCAGTGCCGGATTAGCCACGTAGCAAGAGTAGCAAATGCTACGGGCCCCGCGAATTTGGGGGTCCCGCGCTCCAACGCCTGTCTGCCCGTAATAAAAAAATATTAATTTAGATAGGAGCGTAAAATATCTTGTATGCTTTAAACGCGAAGCGCTTAGGCTATGCCTCACTTCCACTTGAAAATCTAAAACTCGATTTCGTCACGTTAAATCGTAAAAATAAGTATGTATTTTACGAACTTTTTAACGTTAATGTTCTAATGTTTAATTATAATCGATATATTTAGACTAGCATCTATACCAGTGGTATAGATGCTGAAAACAGATGTGGCTACTGTTATTGACAGCAAGAAACAGGAGCCTCTGGAAAAGCAATTTTATAAACTTTTATTAAATAATTTTTTAGAATCGTGTTTCCCAAACTTAGAAATTGCCTTGCGCATTTACTTGTCTCTCATGATCACTAACTGCAGTGGCGAACGTTCTTTTTCAACATTAAAACGTATTAAAAAAGAATTAAGGAACACGATGGGCCAAGAACGTCTTAATCATCTCACTTTGTTGAATATAGAGCATGATTTGCTTAAAGAAGTCGATATTGAAAGTGTTATCGCTAAATTTGCCCATATTAAATCCAGAAAAGTTTATTTGTAACAGTTTTGTTTTATTTAATACCCTAGACTTGAGAACCTAAAGCAAACCAAGGGCCCCTTGACAGAATTTGCTACAGGCCCCGCGCTGGCTTAATCCGGCACTGAGACGTCCTACAATATTCGCGAAAATCCGGTTACTTCAGTTATCCTACGACATATACACTGGAAGTAAGCAACGCAATTAACAGCCAGCGTTACAAATGCAATGTACCTCATAGCTCTTATATAAATATTATGCAAAAGTTTTCTTTTTGTAAATCGAACAATAGCAACATTATTATGAAATGGTAACATCATTCTAATTTCAGATTCGAAAATTAACAATAGTATATTATGCATCGTAAAGGCAGAAAGTTGAAATTCCTGCACTGCGCGAATTTCAATTTTCTGGCCGTATGGTGTATAATCAAGTGGCTCCCAATCTTTTTCAGATGGCGACCCATCCTTATCGGAATACCTCCACGGTCCATCCAATGGTAATGGTTCTGTTGCCTGCCCCAGATGCCAAAAATCAAGAACCAAGAAAACAATCAAAACACAAATCGATTTGGTTCGATTTTTCTTATTTTTTCTGATGGTTTCTGATAGTTTTAGGATAAAGACACGAGAAAACGGTTTCGATCCGCCGTTACAGACGGCATGCGAGTAATGTTAAGCTTTCTGCTTTAAAATTGAAGCCGAAAGTACGTCCTTTCGACAGGATATAAAGAATTTTTTTTTATAATTTAATGATCAACAATTAATATTTGTTTCCGCGCTGCAAAGTTCTTAGATCACAAATATACGTAAGTAGGCAACACAACTAACACCTTGCTTTACAAATATTACGTTACGTCACTGCGGTCATAGTTATATCAATGGAATATGCAACATTTGATTCTTTCGTAAATCAAAAAGTAACAGTGTTATAAAACAATGACTATTCTAATATTCAAATTCAACAATTCTTCCAATTGTGTTATATTTAATTATTAACTAAGTAATTTACTTTTGATTTCTACTTCGGGCCTATGTCCATAAATAAACACAGTTAGCAGAACAAGTTGCAAATAATTTTATGTCGGTTATCTAACATAAAAGGTGATTTCCTTTTGTAGATAAAACAATGACAATGCTCTTTAAAAGGACTTTATTGCAAGTCATTCAAGTTATTAAGTTTAGTGATGAGACTTCTAAGTAGATACAAAGCTTTAGACGAAATATGTGCATAGATACTTAAGCTGTAAACCTGGGTGCAATTACTGGTTTACATGGCTGTCGTAAATTGTTGCATAATATTAATAATTCAGCAGTCAAGATCGTAAATATCTTACGTCTTTGATGTAATACCTGTTTACTTTATAAGTCCATAATATGAAATACATAATATGCACAAACTTAACTTTATAACAATTTTAGTAGTTGTCTACTTTTATGAACCCGCTTTTAGCCGAAGATACGCTCGGAAGTCGGAACCCCGGACTAATAGTAATATCAATTATGTACCCGGGCAAAAAATGCTTTATAAGTTTAGGTACCAATTGATATTGTACCTTTCACCTAGGGTTTCCATCTCTAAAATTTGGCAACCAGGACTAGACGCGTGAAAACCCCGGATATTAGAGCCCAGAACCCGGACATGTCAACAGGTTTTTTTAAACATAGTTAGTGTAATAAAAAACAGTTGAAAACGTTATAAATCACCTTTTTATTTTAAAATTAAATTTAGACATCTTTTATCGTCATTTTAAATGTACCTAACAAAACAGAATCTTATTAGAGTTTGTTACAAATTGTTTTAAATAATCAGTTAGAATTTTTTTATTCTTAAATTTTTAAACCCGGACTACAAATGAAGCCCCGCCCGGACGCTCCCCGGATGCCCTCTTAACTAGGACAAATCCGGGGAAACCCGGACGGATGGCAGCCCTACATTCATCGAAATATTATATCTGTCGGTTTTCGAGTTAGAACATTTCTAAGATTACAAACACATTCCTTCTGCAAATTTTAGCATGCAGAAAATATTTCCACAGAAACTGGCCACTCAGCATCAACGTTTCTAAAAAAAACTTTGATTTGCCGCTAAGTTTCGCGTTTTTTTAAAGCTATAAAAATAGATATAGACCAATTTAACAACAAATTTCGTTATGATTAATTATTCTAGATCAAAATAAATTCAAAGTCCATTCTGACCAAAGTACAGTCGATAGGTGCGGAAATTGCCACAGCCCACAAGTTAGTGGGAAAGTGTCTGTCTTTTTAAGCGTTTATATTTCTTTTTTACTGTTCCGGGTAACGAAAAATTTATCAAAAATGTCTTCGTATATTGCCAAAAATATTGTGAAGAGCCCCTATGCTTTTTCGCTGGCTCAAAACAATTTAGGTAAGCATTAAAGTACATTTTTATTATACATTTATAGGTTATGTGACATAGTTATTAATGAAAAAAAGTAGTACAATAACAAATGTCGTAAGAAGGAAAGAGATGAAATAATAAAATAAATTTATATATTTGTACACGTATCGAAGTCCAGTTTTGTCATTTTTAATTTAAGAAAATTGAACTGGTTACATAGTCCACTGTAGCTAAAAAAATAAAGATGTTCATAGTATGTTTCAGCAGAAAAAATGCATTCTAATATAATTCTCTTGTTTTGACAGCTATTAGGTCAATATCAACAGGCTCAGTATTACAAGCAAAAAAACAAGTGAAAGATAAAACAGGCAAGAACATAGTATTAGTCGATGGAGTCCGAACACCATTCTTGCTCTCCGGAACAGATTACAGTAAACTTATGGCCTACGATTTGGCTCGACATGCTCTCCTGTAGGTTTATTACTTTCAAACCATTTTTGTACCATTAATAGATCATTCTAGATTATAGACGACGTTGTAACGTTTAATTACAGGGGTTTGGTGAGGAAAACCGGTATTCCCCGTGAAATCGTTGAATATATCACTTATGGCACCGTAATTCAAGAAGTTAAAACTTCAAATATTGCTCGTGAAGCTGCACTAGCTGCTGGCTTCAGCGATAAAACACCAGCACACACTGTAACGATGGCATGTATTTCATCGAATCAAGCAATTACTACAGGCGAGTACAAATTTTGATTTATATATTTTTATGCCTACTGCTTTTTGAATTGTCTGTATTCATATGCTTGAATGCCTCTATCAAATTTTGATATAAAAATTCAATAATTTTGTATTATTTTCGTCTCTATCTAAATACATAAAACTGGATGTTTGTTTGAGATTAATAGACTTCGACACCATTTGACCGATCAGCATGAAAATTGGCACATGTATTTTTTCACAGAGAAGGTTTTTACGCTATCAATTTTGTTGTAGCTTGCCACTAGATGGCGCCAAGTGGAACCGAAGGCCCCACTACTGTTGTTGCTGCTTTGTTTCATTTCAGTCGCGTGTAGAGTCGCGGGTAGCAACTAGTTATATACAGATTTTTTTGCCAATATTTATATATAAAAGGCGATGTTTGTTTGTATGTTATCAATGGACTACAAAACGGCTCGACCGATTTTGATGAAATTTTCAGGGCAATCTTCAGATTGATCCTGTGAAGTTTGGTAGCGATTGGATCAACAGAATTTTTTTTTTGTTTTTTGGCAATTTTGGTTTTACTTCGATTTTTAAACATTCACAATTTAAAGCGATTGAATTTGCGTAAATTCAATACACGTTGAGAATTTTATGATAATGATTCTCATCTTTTATGGCTATAGATAATCAGATAATAATAATAATAGTATTTATTGAAGCCGTTATACATAAAACAATGTGTAGCCAAAGTCAGTTTACAGAGAAAAAAAATTACAATTGAATTAAAATCAATTAAAATCATCTAAAAATTCATTAAAAGAATAATATGCTTTTTCAGCTAAAATTTCGGTAAAACATTTCTTGAATCTCGTAGTATTCATAGTTTTATACTCAGCAAGGAGTTTGTTATAAGCAATTGTACCTAGGTGACGAATACCTCTTTTATAAAAAGAGTGTTTATGTTTGGGAACTGATAATACTGATATGCTCCTTGTGCTGTAATTATGGGACTGCTGTAATGTTTCAAAATCTTTAATATTATGCTTGGTATATTATAATATATATTATTAGTGTATTTGCCATAGGCAACATACACTATTGGCGTTGGTCGGATGGCGGGACCTAGAGGTCGGGCCAAAATTTCTCGACGTTTCATAACCTTCTAAACACTTTGGCACCATTTTTAAAAATGTTTATATATATATGTATATATATATACATATATATATATATGTATATATATATATATATATATATTTATATATATATATATATATATATATATATATATATATATATATATATATATATATATATATATATATATATATGTGTGTGTGCGCTATAACTTTCGAAAGAGTTAATTGATTTTTACGAAATTTTGCCCACATGTTAGAATCCACTACCGCAAGAACCCTATTTAAAATGGGCCCAATCGGACCATTTTAAGGGTAGTTTTTAGGGGTTGAAAAAAGTTTTTGGGCCCAAAAATACCTAAAAAATTCTCAGAATCGTTTCAAAATTGAAATTTAACCCTTTAATAGCAATTAAAAAGTGCTCCTAAAATTTTAATAAAATCGGCCCGACAGGACCGGATTTACAAATTTTATGAAAACACTAGTTTGCAGATAGTGAATTATTTGCTGAAAGGTGTATATAATTTAGTTTAGAGGTTCGATTGATAATAATTGCAACTGAGAAAAAAATGTTCTTTTAAGGGGTGTATTAAGGAGTCAAATTTTTTATTTTGCCCAAAAAACCAACTTAAGTTCGCATAATAAAGCCAGACTGCCTATATTAGCAAATACACTATATTGTCGACAGGGTTTTGGCACTGCGACCCGGGTTTTTTATATATTATAATTAGTGTTACTCGTGCGAAGCCGGACAGGGCTGCTATAGATTCTAATATCTTAGGAAATATCACAGAATAAACGACTTATTTATATATTTAATTTCACCCCGGCGAAGCGGGACTGGGTCGCTAATATTATATAATAAATATATTATGTATTTACTACTCTCTCAAATCACACACAAATTTCGACTTTTGACAGTTTGACAACGTCAATTAGGTTACTTCATAAGTACTAACTAAACTGTTTGACGGTATATTTTTAGGTGTTGGTTTGATTGCATGCGGCGTCTACGATATCGTTGTTGCTGGTGGTGTCGAATTCATGTCTGATATTCCGATAAGGTTGAATCGCAAAATGCGTTCTCTTCTTCTCAGAGCTAATAAGGCGAAAACTCCGCAACAAAAACTTGGACTCTTAGCTTCATTGAGGCCAAACTTCTTTGTTCCTGAGGTATTTAATCACAGAAAACTTATTTAGCTACTTTATTTTTTTTCGTGGAATTTCTGAGTATCGATTTGCGTTTCAGCTGCCGTCAGTGGCTGAATTCAGTTCCGGTGAAACGATGGGACATTCAGCGGATCGTTTAGCTGCTAGTTTTGGTGCCACTCGTCAAGAACAAGATTCATATGCTCTAAGATCACACACGCTAGCACAACAAGCGTACGATAAAGGGTACTTTACCGATATGATTCCGTTTAAAGTAAGATATTAATTCGAATATACATCTAAAGTCAATATTTTACCTCTTTTAAAATCTATCACAACTAGACAATATGGTGTATTGCATATACAGTAGAACCTCGATAAGTTAAAATCCAAGGGAAACGTTAAAAAATTTCAGTTATCGAGTTTTTTACTTATCGAGAGTTAAAGTTACAGAGGTTGTCAGAGTAAAATTTTTAACTTATCGAGGTTTGTGGATTTTAAGTTAAGTGTCCATTTGAGACAAAAGAGTCTCGAGAGCAGTCTCGAGACTAGACTCACAAATGTATATGGGCCTGAGACCACTCTTGGAGACAAGTTGTTACTGGTCGCCGAGACAACGCGTGTCGCAAATGGACATGTTCAATTCTGCAATCGAGATCTAGTCTCCAGTCTTCCGACCAATTCAGAAAAGCTGAGAGCACTCTCAAACAGCGTGTATTTATTATCTGTATTTTGACTATTTTCAAAATAATTATATTATTTTTTTTCGTGTTTAAATTAATTTATTAAAATGAGTGTACGACAATGGACAGATGAGGAAATTTTTCAATTAATAAATCTTTGAGGAAAAGGAATATTTATGGAATGTTAACCACAAATTGTACAGAAATCGTGACAACTCATCGTTCAACTCATTTACGAGAGTTGAACCGGCTCCCAAGTCAATTCGACGATCCACCCATTTCCTTACCCAACACTTCTTTTTTTTAATTTTCCGTTTTTGTACAATCTTATATGCAATTAAAAATGCTAGGGCCTGACGCGAATCCATTTTGATATAAACACATGTACTTATGTGCGATCAAGTCACACAGCAGACTGCGTGTTGACTCTCAAGTCGACACGGAATTGTCTTGGTCTCGAGACTAAAGTCACTGTCGAGTCTTTCACACCTATCTCGAGACCGCAAGTGATCTCAAATGGACAACACCCTGAGACCAATCTCGAGATTTTATCTCAAGTGGACACTTAGCATTATAGAGGATGTATGTTGTTTTTAGGTTGAAGGAAATGACAACACGATAAATAGAGACAACGGAATTAGGGTTTCTACACCTGAACAGTTAGCCAAATTGAAACCAGCTTTTGTTAAACCACATGGTACTATCACTGCTGCCAACGCTTCATTTTTAGTAAGTATTATAATTTGGTTTTTAAAGTTATACTTCTTTTGGCGCATTGAGGGTAAAATTTTCTCTGTTACGGAAGTTGCGCACGCAGCATGCGGCGAACCTGAGACACCATGGACTATGTGTATCGACAATGTTGAAATCGTCGATAAAATTGACTCTTCAATGCAGTATAAGTAGTTTAACTTTGTATTCATAGCTGACGTCTCATTTTTTTTTCTGATAACGTCAAAATAGTTATTTTATAAAACAAAGTAGGTTATACTAGCGACATCAAACGGAACTTCTTAAAAGCTAGAGAGTTGTTAACAACTTTTGACAGTTACGTAACCTCAATATTTGTATTTTTTTTAATTATGGATTCAACAGTATTTTATTTTATCAATGTACATCTTTAACGAAAATGTGAATATCAATTATAACGATCATGCCAAAGAAGTATAACTTCTGCCACGCGGATATAAGTTCACGCATCATATTTTTTTAATGTTATACTGAAAAAAGAAACAACTTTTTTTTTAGACTGATGGTGCATCAGCTTGTCTTATTATGCCAGAAGCAAAAGCTAAAGAACTAGGCTTAAAACCAAAGGCTTATCTAAGAGACTTCACTTATGTATCACAAGATCCGATTGATCAGTTGTTGCTTGGCCCAACATACGCTACGCCAAAAGTTTTAGAAAAAGCTGGTCTCGAAGTCAATGATGTCGACACGTGGGAAGTACACGAAGCTTTCGCTGTAAGTTTATATTTTTAGACTTCAAAAATCAATCAAATATTGCTCCGTAGTAACTTCATTCTCTTTTTCAGGGTCAAATCGTGTCAAATTTGAAAGCCATGGATTCAGATTGGTTCGCGCAAACCTACATGAACCGCAGCAAGAAAGTTGGTGCTCCTCCACTTGAGAAATTTAATACTTGGGGAGGTTCGCTCAGTATCGGTCACCCGTTTGCCGCAACCGGTGTTAGATTGGCGATGCACACTGCTAACAGGCTTGTCAGAGAAGATGGCACCTTTGGATTAATTACGGCGTGCGCTGCTGGAGGACAGGTATGTAAAAAATACTTTGCTTTTGTTATAACGCATCATTTACTTAAGGCTGTCAGAACGCTCTGAATTTAAGCCAAAAAAAAAGACTTCAGCTGATTGTAAACTTATTCGTCAACATTTTGTAAAAATTCTTTATAAGGAAGATAAAGGACAAATCTAGGGCTCTAATGGACTACTTTTGTAATTTATGAACGATTTACTAGAAAATAGTTGGTATTAATTGTGCCAAACAACACACGTTTTCAATGTCACACAACGCCCTTATTTTACTTATTTCACAAAATTGTTCCATCACAAACCTAAAGTGACCCTTCGTTTTTCGGAAAAGTTTTTTCAACCTTCAAAATATTTCCAAAATTCAAAGACAGTGGCACCCTTGCGACAGCATTTTTAGCCACTTACCGGTGTGCCTTAGCACAAACTGTTAAGGTTCAATTTTTCACCCATATAGCTCTATCTTATGACAAGTTGGATGTGTGTGTGTACATGTAAAATGCACTTACTAACGTTTCGGAAATCACTAATTTCTGTGAAAATTATTATTCAATCTTTGGTGCTAATGCTTTCAAAATAAACTAGAAAAATATATCATTCTTCCCATTTGAATTTCAGCCAAACTTTTATAGCTTATGTGATCTAAATAAACAATTTAAAATCAGATAAAAATAAAAAATCAGAATGTTTTACGCAAATTTTTGTACTGAAAAAGTTAAACTAGAAAAAAATTATTGAGCAAGCCAAATTTGTCAGTATTTTTTTTTTGTAAAGAATACAAACTTCAAAAGGTTAATTTGCCTTCCCGGAATTCGAAATCTTGTGACGCTGTAAAAAAATACTGACCAAATCACGTTTTTTTATTCAATTTTTAGGGAAAAAGTATACATATTTTGTGATGTTTAATGCTTAATCGCATCTAATAAAAACAGTAAAAAAATAAGTTGTACAACCATAGTTTAAAATTTCTAGAGAGCATATTTTACAATCTGAGGGATCAGTAGATTATAGACGCTCGATAACTTATGTCATTAGCGTTGAGGGATCAGTCACCTAAAGTGCATGATGACCTTGATGCATCTGTAATGCAAATTATAATTTTTTAGGGTGTCGGTATGATTCTCGAAAGACATCCAGAAGCAACAGCTGATTAAAACGTAGAGCATTTGTTTTGAGAGACGAAAACCGACCCAAATAAAAGCGCATTTTGATTACTGCTGGAATGAGGTGCCTTTAATAACTCAATAATTACTTAGGCTTAAGGTAATATCAATGTATTTAATATAAAAATTTGAAACCACATACAATTCTTTTAAGATATTAGGAACTGCAGCATATTTTATTCAGTATCTATTTTTACATAAAACAATATTCTTTAAAAAAGAGAACATTTATCAAAAATTCATCGAAATCCCTGACTGTTTCCCTGCCCATCCCGAACCTGATCCGATCTCGATTACATGTTGTCTAACGGCGTCATCCAATAGCGCAAAAATCTGCTTACATCCGTCGATCGCTTCCTGTATAATTTTTTCTAAATAATCGGCATGAAACCTTCGACTGCTGTCTTTTTCCCTTAAAACGATTTTGCTAGATCTAGGTAAACAAGCAACGGTTAGCGTTGGGCCTCCAGCAGACTCTTCTCTATGTGACATATCCATCATGGGTATTTCATTATCGGCTAAGCCTGCAGTACAAGCGCAGACGTAATCGTACAACGCTATGCCAGCATCGATGAGGGCTAATGTGGCGCCGTTTATACATGCCGCTAAATTACCACCGTCGGCTTCGAGGACCTCAAAATATATATCGATCTGTGATCGAGGATACAAATCAGTTTTTATTGCTGATGATAACGCATCCCTACAAAAATATTCGAATTAATTTGCAGGTTAATTTAATATAAAGTTATCATAGTCTGAGCATAGCATGTGATGCTTTCTGCAGTGCTGGATTTAGGCACTATGAGCAAGTGCCCATAGGATCCCACAAAAAAGCCATCCGTAAAATCCAACCAGAAAATTCGAAATTTTTAATTTCTAATTTTTGCTGAAAATATATAATAAATCTAATTTTCTACGCATATATAGGCCCCACAAAACTTTTGCTCATAGGCCTTCAGTAGAATATTCTACACTGGTTTTCTATGATATCGACAACTAACATTTGGTGTAAAAATTCCACAAAATTTTTGAGGAACAACTTTTAAATATTTGCTTAACTCGTGAAAGCCATTGCAGGAACTTCAATCTCCAAATAAAAGCTATTTTACATTTGCCTTAAAATATGAGATTTAGCAGCGCGAGTTTTGTGGCAGATTAATTTTTGTTATGCTCAGAGTATTATTCTCACTTCAGCAATATTGATGTTTCTATAGATTTCCTATCACCATACGGTCTTCTTTTCCGTTCGGTTGTTGAAAAAACTGCCATGCTATACTGGCAGTTGACTGTTGCAGCATCATGTTGGGTTTTTGATCGTTTACCCTAAATACAAAAACATAATGATTCTTACGACTAAAAACAACAACAAAATGTTTATTACCTGGTGTGGGCCATAAACAGCTACTAAGACTTTAGTTAATCCTTGTTCGATATAAGCACTACCATCAGGTGCTGTATAAACACCCATCTTACAACGTATTCGCCTCAACTGATCCTTACGCCGGCCATCCAAACGCAAACCTGACTCGTCTAATAATTTTTTTGACATATTTTGGTTTCTAAAGTAGTACAATGCGTGGTTAGGTTATGCGTGGGCCACAGATGTACGGATGTTAATAGATCAAAAACGGTTTTTCTTTTTTTTAAAGTAGATTATGGACTTCAACAACTAAAGCGGCTTCCGTCTTAAAGAATACGTATTGCTAAAAATCACTGTACAACAAATTGTCAATGTCAAAAATAAATTTGAGGTTAGAGTAGAGGATAAAAAATATGGAGCATCGATCTATGGTCAATGTCATAGATACATTTTTTTGTGTAGAATAATTTCGAATATGAATGTCCTCTATTAAAATATGAAGCAATACGTGGACTTTCCTGGTTTGTACACATCGTTCGAATATTAATTCAATTTCGTTTAGAAATGAAATAGATAAATACAAAACGAAATGAAATAAAAAAAGAGGGCATCTTACATTTGTGCAAGTCATCAACAATCGTGATTCTGTTTTCTGGCATTTATTTTTGTGCATGTTAATTTGTTAAAAGATGTCAGCGTACTTTGCCTATGACATAAAAGGAAAAATATAAAACTGTTTATGCTCATTTAGTTTTTGGTAGAAATGTCTTTCAAATCTGTTTTTTAAATTATAAAAAGTAGTACAGAAGTACTTGCGTGGAATGTCAGAATTTTACTAATGTAAATGTAAAACCAAAGAAGGTTAGATATTTTGTGTTTTATAATTAAAATTATTGTACAATTTGTTTGTATGACTTTTAGTTTAAAAATAAAAGAAGATGGCAGATTTAGGAGATTGGTTTAGATCGTTACCGATCTTTACAAGGTACTGGCTAGCCTTAACAGGTTTCTTTTCGCTTTTGGGAAGATTTGGAATATTTAAGCCTCAGCAACTAGTTTTATTGTACGAACCAATTAAACGATTTCAGGTAACATAATTATATTTAAATCAATAAAATAAAAAGCACTAGGGAATATCAAAGCGTTATTTTATATTGTAGATATGGAGATTAGCAACAGCAGTCTTTTATTATCCGATAACACCAGCGACTGGCTTTCATTTTCTAATAAACTGTTATTTTCTGTATCAGTACTCTTTAAGATTGGAAACAGGTATGCATAACTTAAAAACACCAACTACCGCTAATACAAAAGTACAAATAGATGTCGATTACACGAGTTTTGTGTTAATAGCAGTTGAATTGTTTTTTTCTTCATACTAAAGCAGAAAGTCTAACATTTATGCACTGCTGAAATATAGGCGGGCCAAAACAGTTTTGTCATGCGCACTGATATGTGAGACTGCCGTTCGTCAGTATAGGCAGTAGTAGCCAACTGCTGTTAACCTCAACATTGCTCACTGAAAGTACTTAGTCTTTTTATATATTGGCGAAAGTACGTACTTTCGACTGGGTATGAAGAAAAATATTATACATCACACAGGCGGAAAGTTGGAAGTCGTGCACTGTGCGACACATGATTCCCTCGACTTCGCCTCGGGCGTCACGACGCACAGTGCATGAATTTCAAGTTTCTGCTCTTGTGGTTTAATATACTATTTTTAATGAAATCAACATCATTTAAGCACTTTTTAAGTTTTTCGTTTGTGTTTTATTGTTTTAGATTTTAATATGTGAAGTCACGAGGCTTATGACCGCCCCCCCCACCCCTTGTCGCTTTTCGTCGACCCCCTCTCCCTCTCTGAACGTGTGACGTAATTTATGGATGGTCCCTGAACAATAGTTGATCCACCAAATCCAAGCCATCTTTTTAACATTCTCTATATCTTCGTAATTTTAAGCCACAAAGTAACGATATGATATACATACGTCGCTCTCAGATAACACACGTTCTGGCTTTGCCATAGTCCGGTAAAAATATTTTTCTAACTGCAATTTTTTTTCTAGGCGTTTATGGAGGGAAACCAGCCGATTATTTTTTCATGTTATTATTTAACTGGATATGTTGTATCATCATAGGTTTACTTGGAGAAATTATGGTAAGTGTCAAGTACATTAAGAACCCGCTTAACGCGAGAGATATGTTCCAATAAGTTCCTGCGCTATACGAAACAGCACTACACGAGGTCATCTTAATACGTAGATAATAGGCATGAGTGAAACAGAACCGAGAATAAGAAAATTTATTAGTTGTTTTTTTGTTTAATTTTGTAACATTTATTGTTAAATACTTTTTTATCACATTATAAATTTATTTATTGCTAATATCCATTTTTGTTCATAAAACATTTATGAAAATTAAATAAAAGTTCGAGTAAGAAGTTATGTTTGTGATGAGGAAGGTTCCTCATTTGACAAATTTGGCTTTTGTGAAGAAGTCATCTAATGTCGTCTGCCTTTTTCTGTTTCGTCGATAACATGATATTGCATCAATGATACTTCGTCTTGCCTTTGAACTTCGATCAATATTTGAATCATTTTGTACAAACTGACCCATAATTTACGCTATAGTGGCTCAACTGTTTTTTTAGAAACCGCGTAATACTGAAACAGCGTTAAACAGAGCAGCTTTAAGCGAGGTCTTACTGTATTTATTTTAAGAAATTATATAAATTTAATTATATTATAAAATAATACCTATATTGTTTTTTCAGTTTCTGATGGATCCAATGGTATTATCAGTCTTATACGTCTGGTGTCAACTAAATAAAGATACCATTGTGAGCTTTTGGTTTGGGACACAATTTAAAGCGATGTACTTACCATGGGTTCTGTTCTTTTTTAATCTAATTATATCCGGCGGGTAAGTAATTAATTCAAAGTGTACATCTTTTCTTTTTATTTAGTACTAGTCGCTACCCGCGGCTCCGCACACAGTTGAGATGAAACGCGGCAATGACAACAATGTGTCGGGTATTTTCCCAGTTAAACTATTCGATCTATCTATCTATATCTAGTTAGTAGACGCCAGGTTTTTGAATGACCTCGGGGAGTGCGTAATCTCAATATGGACAGAACATCCTGTATACAGGATGTCTTAGATCGATCACCGACTGACATTAGTGTGAACTAGAGAAAAAAATTATAATGAACCTCACCCTCATAAGTTCACATAAAAAGTTTTTAGTTTTTCATATTATTGCCAAGTTTAATTTTATTTATGTGGAATTTCTAATTAATAATATTTGATATTTTCCTTTCTGAATTTACATGAAATATATATTTTGAATTCCTACCATATGTATACAGATTGTATCAACTCAAAGCTGTCCATAGGGCACTCTGTGTGTAAGACAGAGCACCATACACAAACGATAAGCAAGAGTGAGATAAATGATCGCTAATAGGTAGTAATTACTGTGGTTACTGTAAAATAAATTTAAATAAACGTCTTTGTTTTCTAAGTAAAAATAGCCATTTTATCAATTCATTTATTACGTCGGCGGTTGAATTACCACCATAAAACCATTTAATTATTTGGATTTTTTCGTGAACAGTATAAATAGCCATTTTATCAATAATTTCGGTAGTGACTACAGACTGTCATTAATTGATAAAATGGCTATTTTTACTTAGAAAACAAAGACGTTTATTTAAATTTATTTTACAGTAACCACAGTAATTACTACCTATTAGCGATCATTTATCTCACTCTTGCTTATCGTTTGTGTATGGTTCTCTGTCTTACACACAGAGTGCCCTATGGACAGCTTTGAGTTGATACAATCTGTATACAAACTCATGATCTGTGTCAAGTTTGTACGTCAAATTACAGAAATTATTTTGTACTTTCAATTGTTAGTAATATTAAACGCCAGATTCAACTTTATATGTTCATCCTTGTCAGTTTCATGTAATTTACGAGACAAACTAACTTCCCCATTATTGGTAGTTCTACTTCTCCTCGATTTCTTACTTTTTTCAAACAGATACGTCGCTAAAGAAGTTAAAATTCAAAAAAGTCTGATCAGAAAAGTCGTTAGACACTTATTGGTCCATTGTACCGTTACTTTAATTAATTATGACAAATGTACTGAGCGAAACACAAAAGTATTATTTACTGTGTAGATGTTAGATTGATAGTAATATTGCTATTAAGGAAAAAACATTATTTTATGAAGTGTGTTAAGGCTGTCGGAACGCTCTGAATTTAAGCCAAAAATAGAGCTTCGGCTGTCAACTGATTGTAGACTTATTCGTCAACATTCTGCAAAAATTCTTTCTCTATAAGGAAAATAAAGGATAAATCTAGGTATCTAATGGACTACTTTTGTAATTTATGTACGATTTTCTAGAAAAAATTGGCATTAATTGTGCTAAAAAAACACACGTTTTCAATGTCACACTATGACCTTATTCGTACTTATTTCACAAAACTCTTCCATCACAAACCTAAAGTAACTCTTCCTTTTTCGGAAAAGTTTTTTAAATCTTCAAAATATTTCCAAAAATTAGAGAAATCAATTGACAGCGGCACTCTTGCAATAAAATTTTTTAGCCTCGTAGTTGGCACCAGCCAAAAATTGAAACGTGCGGATGATTAGAGCGAGACAGAGCTAAAGAAAGTCTCACCCACAATATGTCTTTTACCTACCTTGCCCCTTACCGCTGGGTCTGAGCACAAACAAAATTCAGAGCGTTCCGACAGCCTTAAGGGGTTGTATTTTTTATTTTACTGCAAAACACACTTGAATTCACATAATAAAACCACACTGCTTGTGTTAACAAATACATTATATTATTATCGACAGGGTTTTGGCACTGCGACCCGAATTTATTTGTTTATGTTGTATTGATTTATTTCTGTTTCTTGTAGTGGAATCATGGAATTAGTGGGAATTCTTGTCGGCCATCTTTACTTTTTCCTTATGTTCAAATATCCGCAAGAATTAGGTGGACCACAACTATTGACAACACCCGGTATCCTGTAAGTACTTTTTTGTCATTCACAGGTTCACATCAAAACTATTGCCTTTGTAAAAAACTTTACAACAATTCAACAACTTTAAGGTTACTGTTTAGCAGCTGTTCAATATGCCCCCTTTTTCACTCGCGTAGCTTTATCTTACGAGCTCTTGAACGTGTGTGCATGTAACATGCACTTACTTGCGTTTTGGAGTTCTCTAATTTCCATAAAAAAATTATCCAATATTTGATCTTAACGATTCTAGATTAACTAGAAATATATACCATTCTTCTCATATGACTTTTAGCTAAGTTTTTACAGCCTATTATAGTAAGTGCCACGGATCTAAAAGGCTCGGAAGTTAGATGCAAATAGTGGCTTGCGCAGGTACAGTCGGTTGAAAAACTACAAACTTGCCCTATATTATTATTTTTAAATTTTTCTTTAATCTAAAGGTCCTTGCATAAAATCATCCAAAAAATTATTTTTCGTGCTTGTCTATGCAAAACTGTATTAGGCATCTTGACCAATTAAAGAAACAACTTAACAATAGCGTACTGGACTATACTGTATAGCAGGAAAGCGACAATTGACAAGACAACCAGCGATAACCAATCACTGACGAGTGCACGTTCTGTGCCGGTAACTGGGAGGTGGTGGGAGTCTTCCTTTCCCACAAAACAACCAGGACGGCTCTAAAATATGCATTTGCGACGCTGTTTGTGACTAACTCTAGAACATTTGAGAACCGTGGCGCGTATTATACAGTTTATTTTTTTCTGCACACAGTTTCATGGTGAAAGTGTTTTTGTTTTGTTACATATTTTTATTTTGTCTCCTTGATGTGGTGTGCTGATATTTTGCCATAATTCATTTTGAATAATTATTTCAGAAAAAGTTGGTTTCCGGAAACACGAGGTGGCGTGCATGGATTTGGAGTTCCCCCGCAACAAAGACCAGATGCACCAATTCGCGGTGGTCGCGGATTTTTTGGCGGTCACAATTGGGGCAGAGGGCAGCCTCTAGGGGAAAATTAATATTTTTTTTTAATTATCTAAAAAGACTTAATAAATTGGTGAAAATGTGTATAATAACTAGACATTTCTTTTCATTTGATTTTTTTTAGTAATTATGTATTTTGTTTGAATCAGTTCTTTAATATAAATTATTCTTTATTATAAATATTTTTTTTAAGTTTATACTGTTAAAAGAAAATGGGATGTTTGGAAATTTGTAACAATTGTAACTTTGGACATGTTTGTAACTGTAATATGTAATCAAGTGAAACAATTGTGTAAGTTAATTTTAAGTACGTTACTTTTTATTGTTAGTGTAAAATCTATTTGCAAACGCTTTAAATGATTTGCTTTGCATTTAAATAATAAAACAAATATATTTTAACACAAATAAACATTGTATGTTCATTATTACTGTCAACAAAAAATGAATATTTCATTAAATATCAATAATTAAGATATAAACCTGTTTTTTTATTGCAAACTTATTAAAATTTGTTTAGTCAAGTGTAGAGATTTAGCAGTTGACTATCGTTTTGGAGAAATCCGTTCCTAGTTTTTCTGAAAAGTCTACCATGCAAATTACTTTTCAAATTAGATATACTGACAGAAAACGACATTCCAGAGGTCTGTATCGCAAACTTGAGTTTATGTTCGAATTTAAAAAGTCAGAAAATCCACGTTTTTCCCATCATTTGGACAAAATTAGAAAATCTCTTGAATCCCATTCAAATTCAACAAGAAAATGATACTCTGAATTTTATAAACTCACCTGTTGGTCTGGTAATACCGTTTCGAAGATAGTTCCAGAACTGATTTGTCCCTTTATGACAAAGAAATTCTAAAAATTCGACATTTTGGGAGTAGAGCACCATACAGACGAAGAGGTGTTTTATACTAATTTACATTTGAATAGTATAATTCTTAAAATTTGACATTTTAGTAGTAGGGCACCAGAAACACGAAGAGGTTATTTATATACTGGCATACACTTTGAAAATTCCGATAATTTCTTAAAATTCAGCATTTTAGGAGCAGGGCACCATACAGACGAAGAGGTGTTTATACAATTTACATTTGAAAAATATTTCACACAGATTAATTCTTAAAATTTGAAATTTTAGTAATAGGGCACCATAAACACGAAGAGGTGTTTATACGATTTACATTTGAAAAATATTTTGTTGGCTTAACACAGAAAAATTCCTTAAATTTGAAATATTAGGAGTAGGGTACCATAGACACGAAGAGGTATTTATTCTCATTACAATTGAAAAATGTTTTTTTTAGTTAATATGTGTTTATTTTCTAACAATCCTTTTACCTTACAATACAAATTTATTAATACAAACATTATTTACAATAATAATTTATTGTTAGAATAATATAAAAAAATACATAAAATAATTTTTTTTTTAAATAATATCAACTTGACGTATGGAAGTTCCAACAATGGGGGTCGCGTAGTCACTTGATGATTCAATACGATCAAAGTATCTGTAACAAAAAAAAATTTCATGATTAGTATTTACATAATTATATCCCGTCTTTAAGAGAAAGTTAAAAAATTTGCTGAAAAATTATTGAAATCTTTTCAATAAACCTAAATACCAAAAATTTGTTATCCGGCTCCCAGAAGCAGTTAAGAGGTATCAGTTCTGTTAATAGAATACAGTACAACTATAAAAATGTAGTTGCATAAGTCTTTATATACGAAGTGTTTCATAGCTCTTTCACTGTTGTGTGTTAAAATGTCTACACATAGACTATCATCCGATATATTATTTTTAATTTGTAATTCGTTATGCTTTTAGAAAAGATAGATTGTAGATTATAGACGCTCGACAGCAAAGGTAATCAGCGCCTATGTTTATACAGCACCCGGAGATTTTAGCATTAAATAAAAGGCACTGAAAAACGAAATTATTATGAAATTCAAAGAAAATGAAATGACATAGAGATCCTGTTACGATTTTTTTATATAAGCAATGATTAAGTTAGTGTTACTATCATCATGAACGGAAATATATATTTTAGAAAACGTTTTTACACTGTCAAAAAATACTTACATAAATAATTATTTGACAAGAGTTGAACAGGCGGTTGTTGGATTGGACAGTCGCTCTGAAAATCCTAGTCACAGAATTTCCCATATTCGTATGTGAGTTGGGATAGTTTCAAAATTGTTAGCCAAGCGTTCGTCGACTTCTTTTTAGAAGACATCTAGTGTTGAACCTGCAACAATCAAATGGTTACATGAGGTGATGGTGTTTGATTTTAATTCAGTTAGGGTAAAAAAAACATCAAATGAAAATATTATTCAGGCCACAGGACACAAAAAAGAGTTAGGCACGATTATTTTCGGATCATTTAGCATAAAAAAACAGGTAGTGTTGCGAAATGTCCGACAGAAGGGAAGCGTCAACGCTTTTAATGATTTGAATCAACACACTAGATAAGCAAGCGTGGATAGATCGCGCGAGCACAGTTAACGGCGACGTATGACGTTTTTTTTTTCATTTTACTCCCCAGCAGCCGGGCGCGCAACATCTAACAAAAAGTTTCACTTCAAAAATTAACAGGTGTTTGAGAAGGAAAGGTAACATCAAAAATAATTTATTTAGACCCGTTTACAAAGAACATCAAAGTCATTTTAAAATTCCAGATTTTCATTAATACGCATAATTCAATGTCGAATGTGTCCATATTTTATAACAATTGACTTTTTGAATTATGCCCATGTGTTTTTTATTTTTATTTTTATCAAATTCTTGTATTCACAACCGTGTATTTTTGAAATGTTATGGGACACTGCGTAAAATATTCCTCATTATTAAACGTATTGACTTCACCTTCAGTGAATAAAAATAAATTGTATTAGGATCGCAGTTCGAAATAGTCTTACGTAAGTGCATTTTTATTTTCGAGTCAGTAGCTTGTGCAAAATTTTATTTTTTGGTCGATTCAAAATAAAATCTAAAGTTTTATATTTCACGTTTTATAATAGGTACACATCTTTAACAATTCGATTAAAAATGATGCAGAAACAACATTCATACTGATGTAATCAAAAAATTTCAATAAATCCACATGTAAACATATTAATCAATTTTATAATTCGTTAAACAAATTTAGTATAGGACACTCAGACACTGGTCTGCTAATCACTTTTTATAATAAATATAATAACATATATGCTTCGAAGTAACTTAATGTTAAAGAAAAAAATTACGCTGAATTTTATGAGCACACGAAGAAGTTAATAGCATTTAAGAAATTTTTAAAGAGAAGTTTCTATAAACGCTTCTATCTCCTAAACTAAAAGAGATACATCGTTGTGAATAGTCTCGATGGATTTTTCTGTATGGTTAATATAAAACGTACCCGAATGTCCCAAATGCTAATAGTGTTAAAAAAAGTATCTTGTTTGCAAAACCAGCGTAAAGTAGAAAAATGATCAGTTTTCTAATTCTCAGTAAATTCTGGATAAGAAACTGTATTAAAATTTTGTGACATTTTATGCCTGTTTTTTCAAGTATTTTTTTATACTAACTCTCGATCTTTAGAATTAACAAGTTTATTTGTCGATTATATAGTATTTAGTGGTACTTTTTGTCGCGCCGCTGGAGTATACGACAAGTTATCTAATTACTTATATTTTTGAAATGGGAGTGTTCTAATAAAATACAATAAATTAAAACCACTCCCACTACATAAGGTCGTTTTTAGTTTTTTGAAAGGGGAGTGTCTTTATAAAATACAAAAATTAATATCATCGCCGGCTTAAATCATAATATAGTATCTGCTTTTTTAATTTTCTGAATTTGTGGAGTTTCACAAGCGATGTCTTGATAAAATTGTAGCTTTAGTATGTTTAGTGATTAATAATAGTAGTTTATGTATCTCGTACGTAAATGCAGTTATTATGTTACTAGTTGTAACGTGCGCTATCATTACGTACAAGATACATACAAGATTTTTTGCACGTACCTCCTATAAAATAGCTGATTTTTACATCATAATAAGTAGACTTTGAATGGATAGACAGATAGACATATTTCACAAATGCAGTAAATATGAGAAGTGACGTCATTTTTGACAGTTTACATTCGGCTATATTGGCCTTTATGAGTACTGTTTAGCGCCTACTCTGATCTCTGTTGCTCATATAGAATCAAATGACAACTGACAAAGATATCACTATTTTTTTTTTTTTAATATAGATTTTTTGGCCTTTGTTTGCACAGTCAGCCAATATCACTATTGTATTGGTAAAATTGCATTACTTAACGCTGCATTAGTGCGAAAAAGGGTATACAGGCATGAAAAACAACTATTTTAAAGGGAGTCGAGCAAAAAAGTTTTCCAGTAGTTTTGACTTGCGTCCTTGGAATATTAATGTTTAACTTTTTGTCAAAATAGTAAATATCTCGAAACTGTAAAAATGCAGATAGAACGTTTTGGACTTAGGACTGTATACAACATTACATAATTTATAAAAATTCTGTCCTTCAAATATAATCACAAAAGTATCAGGAGAGCAGCTTTCAAATAGGTGAGAATACTAACTTTATAATAATTTTGTACATAAACAACAGTTTCGATTTTTGCAGACATTACACAACTATATAAAAAGTAAAGACAAGCACTCTCCGTCCTTTTCATTAAATTTGTATTGCCTGACATTTTAACGTTAACCAAAATTTATTGAAAAACGAAATTTTAAAACTCAAAAGAAAATTAAATTACAGACAGTGACTCTGTTACTTTAAGAACGGCAATACAATACATTATAGAAAACTTTTTTATACAGTGAAAAAAAATACTTGTACCTAGGTACTACATACATATATTCTCCGACGAGAGTCGAACAGGCGGTTGTTGACTTTACAGATGACGTGAAGATGGCTTCTGAACACCTTAGTCGCAGATTCCCATTTTCATATTTGAGTTGAAATCAAAATTGTTGGCCAATGGAGTCATGGATCAAGCGTTCTTCGACTTCTTTTTAGAATACTACATCGAGCGTTGAACCTGCAACAATCAATCCACCCCTTTTCGCTCGAGGTTACGTTATCAGTCATCAGGAAACACAAAATATGAGGTTCATTTGAACAACTAATGGGGTCCTGAAGATGGTCAATATTTATTCAATTTTATCGATGAACGAGCCTCACTCGAGGATCTAAACTAGAGGGGGGAGGGTAACACAGATTAGTTTCGTGGAAACGAATCACGATTTCTTATACAAAATAAAATTCAAAAATATTGAAAAACTATTTTCATTTATCATTAAACGCACTAATGCTACCACTTACCTACTTTTTTTTTTAATTTTTCTTCTATGGCGAGGAGCAGATGTTCCCTTTAAATATTGGCATGTCAATGATAAATATTGATTGTTTGAGGGTCCCTTAACATGAAATATAAACTACCGATCACATTCCGCAATTTATTTATTTCTCACATTTTCTAATATTTTATTTAGTTTCAAAATTATTTCTAATAAATTATAAAAAATTAAGCCGTGCTTTTTTTGATTTTTTTACATTTTTCTTATAATAAAATAATCTAATGGGCACATGAATAGGACGTTTGTTAAAATTTATACATAATATATGATTATTATTTATTATCTTAGAACTAAACAAAAGTTATCTGTCAAGTAAATACAGTCATGAAATGTAAAAATATATCAAAACATTTACAAAGATATATTATCACATTTAAGAGCTGTATATATTAATAATAAATTAATAATTATCACAACTCAAGTTTAGTGGCTTAATTGATAAATTCATTGGCACATATAGCTATCTACAGCCGTGAAAGGCGCAGAAGAGAACCCCGCTGTGTAGGAAAAACTACAATCGACGGCACAAATTGTTAAAAGTGTAATTTATAATAATTAATTCTTATAAATAATATTATTGCTAAGTAGCTACTGTTATGAAAATATTACTATTTATTTTTTAGTGCGTCTCAAAATAAAAAAAAAACCTTTTGGTATGTTTTACAGTTAGTAGGAATATTTCGCTTTACCCTGAACTTAACAAAAAATAAGAACGGAAAAACCATATATTTTTAGTCTATACCGCGGATAGTACCAAAATCGGAATCGCACGATTAGGGTGCAAACATATGTCTGTCTTTTTTTGTGAAAAACAGTTTGTTGGTTCTGATTGGCTACTGTCATAGATAAAGACATAGATTTTTGATAAAGAGAGTCAGAGATGTACTCCATGCTAATAATATATTGTTAAATAACCTGTGTTTTACTTCGAAAAAAGAGACGGAGATATATTTTTTGTGCTCTTTGTTGCCTTTGCTCGCCGTACATTGAGTAAATAGACAATGCCTGATATATTAATCTACAGTCAAAGCCCTCTAAGTGCACAGCTCGGAACCGAGGCCCATCCTTTAAATGCACACTTCCCCTACGATCTTTTTCATCCCCACTCTTCTAACTCCTATAGCTATCTTTATTCAATCAGATGCTCTCTCTCTCTCTGCGCGAAACATTGCGCAGAATTTAAAAATAAGTTCAAACTCAAACTGTGTTTACAATCATATGACATGTGTTGACATAAGCGCGCTTACGGTCGCACGTGATTGGTCGCAGATTATTCGAAGTGGGGGCTGGGGAACGTGCACTTAGAGGGCGAGTTCGTGTACAGTAAGAGAGCGTGTGCATTTAGAGAGCGTGCACTTAGAGGGCGTTGACTGTATCCTAATACTATAAAGAAGTAAAGTTTGTAAGTTTGGATGTACGAGGTAGTCTCTGAAACTACTCACCCGATTTCAAAAAATTTGTTCACCAATATTTAGAATGGACCTTCAGGATGGACAAACGCTATATATTAGCGCATTAACATAAAAGCGTTTTTTCTTGAGACCAATCTATACTGATATTATAAAGAGGTAACAGTGGCGGATCTAGGATCCAGGTCTGGGGGGGGCTCGAGAGTTAAAACCTCGAAAGTCCAGTTGAGTTGGTTCATTGCAACTACTCATTGAAAGTTTTCAGTGCAAAATTATGAAATAGGCACATCAGTTCTTTGAAATTACGGAAAAATGTGCCTTTGAGACTGGAAAACTCCTTTCGGGGATAAAATATTCTTGTCTTGTTTGGGGAAAAATTTATCCTGAGGTTTCTAGAAATGATTTTTTTTACTGTGGCTCTGGGGGGGGGGGGCTTTAGCCCCCATAGTCCCCCCCTGGATCCGCCACTGAGAGGTGATGGTTATAAGTTTGGATGTAGGAGGTAATCTCCAAAACTATTCATCCGATTTAAAAAATCTTTTCACCAGTATTTAGAATGGACCTTCAGAATGGACAATGGACATAGGCTATATATTATCGCGGCAAAATAAAACCGCTTTTCGTGGAGGCCAACTTTAAAGTCGACGAAAAAACTGTTGTTCCTATCGCAAGACAGCATCGTAAAACAGTGAAGTCGAAGTTGTTGTTGCTGCCGAGCGAGCTGTAAAACATTGTTTATCTTATTCGCGTGTGGGGCCGCGAGTAGCAGCTAGTGCTTGATATAGTGATATTATGTTTATATGGTAGTGTTGGGTAACTCAGATCTGAACCGGTTCAAAGAGCCGACTCCGACAGAAGATCCGTGAGAGCCGACTCACTTTTTTTTGAGCCGACGGATCAACGGATCCGCATAGCTCAGTGAAACACTTAACACACAGAAGCACATTTTACACTTACGTATCAGTTCTTGCTTTGAAGCATCTGTCAGCTCATCACATGTTTGGCTATGCATTATTGATTCCATACAGGTCTGAACTAGGTAACTCAGTGGCAGACTGCAGTAATATATTCAGAACTTGGCTCTTTTTGAACCGGTTCAGTGATGCAGATCACTAAAAAGCCCGTTTTTCCCATCTCTATTATATGGCAAAAGCACACATACTTTTTTACAGACTAATGATCTCTCCCCACTATTTCGCAGCGAGTTCAGTGCGCAACATTGTTTCAAGGATCAAGCTATGTCACAGGACCTGTTGCAATCTATAAAGTGATCTAAAAGTTCACTTCTCTATAAACGAATTGTAATTTATGTAGACACAGTAAAAAAGTTTTTAAGTTCTAAGATGATGTTCACTTTGAAAATGTCTATAAATTGACAAGCCTATATGTGCGTAAGCAAAATAATGTTTTTTCGAACAGAAGTTTAGAACATACCTCGAGCTGTGATAATTGAGTTTTTGGCAACGCATCCTAAAATTATTTTTGACTGAGTTTTGTTTAAGGTGATTGATTCCTCAGATTGTAAAATATGCTCTCGGGAAATTTCGAACTGTGGTCGCAAAATTCATTTTACTTATTACTGTTTTTATTAGCTGTGATTAAGCATTAACTTCACAAAATTTGGTTCGCTGCTTAAAAATTAAAAAAAAATCATCTTTAAAATTCAATTCCAGATATATGTTATAATAGAAAACAGTATCACGGGTAATTGGAATAATGAAAAATCAATTTACACACTCAGTGATTGCAACGTTTTACTATCATTTAAGCATATTGAGAGCTTGAACAAGTCATTTAAAGCAAAGACAAAACGTTGCAATCAATGAGTGTTTAAATTGATTTTTCATTATTCCAATTACCCGTGATACTGTTTTCTATTAAAAAAAAATTTTTTTCCTAAATCAAATTGAATAAAAAACGTTTTATTCGTCATATTTCTTTACAGTACATCACGAGGTTTCGAAGGCAAATTAACATTTTGAAGTTTTATCCTTTACAGACTTACGTTAAAATTACTGACAAATTTGGCTTGCTCAAATATTTTTTTAAATTTATTTTCTTGTGTACAAAAATGTGTGTAAAACTTATGTAAATTTTCTAGTTTGTATCTGTTTTTTAATCTTTTATCTAAATCAAATAAGCTGTAAAAACTTGGCTAAAAGTCATAATATGGTAAAAATGGTAGATATTTCTAATTTACTCTGTAAGCATTACCATCCAACTATTCGTAAGATTGAGCTATGTGGGTGAAAAAGGGGGCATATTGAACAACTGGTAAACAGTAACCTTAAGTAGGTACCATATTTAAAAAAATCGAATCGTATTTTGTTTTAGTAACAACTTTGAAAAGTCCGCACTGAGTGAATGTTAACAGTGCTGATGTCACAAAATTTTGTTTCAGGAAACCAAAATTGTTACAACAGGCGTGGTACTAGAAGAAAATGACAATGAAGTAAACCCGAATTTTAAAATTATTAAAAATAAATGTACCTAATAAACCATGTTTTATACGAGTCAATTAAACTTTTTTTTAAATAATAATTAATTACAGTAATTCACATTACCTACAAGTATTTTAACAGTCAACTAAACATTGTTTACACTGTTTACATATTTTACTACATATGAATAAATACTAAATGACTATTTTTGGACATTATTTAAATTATTTTTGGTCATAAATTATAATGTTTCGTGTAAAAATCTAGGTTTAAACAGCAGCAAAAAAATTTGGCTGCAGTTTTCATTTTTGACCCACTCCTTATAAAACTCATACATGTATACTGACACCAGTGCTCGCTCTAGGGGTGAACAACCCGGACGTTTATTCGAGGCGCCAAAATTTGGGGGCGGCATCTTCAATGTGAGAAAAATATTTTAAATTAATAAAAAATTTCACATCAATATTTTCATTCGCGATTCTAAGTATCAACTTGATCGTTATTGTACAAGGCTGCGCAGAAACTTTGCGCATGCTTGTAAATTCCTATCAAGGTTTTAATTTTAAAACCGATATCTACATAGTTAACTACAATTATAAATACATTATATAATTAATTCATTCGATTCTACTGTCGAAAACTGCTCTATTGTTTTGTTTTTTGTTGTTCTGAAAAACAGAAACCGGAAATTGCCATCTTGTTTTATAGAGATCCAGTTAATTAACCGGCTAATTATCCGACTAAAATTATTACAATAAATAACCGATTTTACCTCACTAATTGACAATCCACTGGATAACGTCATCCACCGTACTAATAATCGGAACTATGTACATATTATGTTGTTGTTTTTTTTTATTAAAATTTAAATTAAATGATTTGATTTTTATTGAAAATAAAATATATGTGCCTTTATTTAAAAAATACATATATATATATATTTATATATATATATATATATATATATATATATATATATATATATATATATATATATATATATATATATATATATTCTTGAGAGGCGACAATTTGTCTTTTTGTGCGGGGTGACTCAACCGCTAGAGCGGACGCTGCTGGCACGTAATGTGGCTCATTACGGGCCAGGGCGTTGAGTAAAACAAATCTGATCGTGCTATACCAAATCGGCAAATCCCATCTATCAGTTATTTTTTTATAGCTTACAACTATAGAAGTGACCTTAGCTCAAAAGTGAACTACCAAAATTGTTGAAAATGATGCACGCGCAGCTCTTTTTATAGGGTGTAAGCCAAAAAATACTACATATACCTCGTTGTGTTACAGTGTTCCGTCCAGTGTGTCACAACTTGCCGTAATGTAAATGAATTTACGGATAGTCTTTAGAATTTATTGATGCAAGTAGAAATATCGCGTTTTAGAACATTATCTGTCTGTCTGTCTGTCTCATAGTTAAGTATTCTGCAAAGATTTCGATGAAATTATTAGTAAACAAATAGCGTGACTTTGAAGTCTAATTTAAAATTCAAGGTTGATTGCACTACATTAGTTATTTTCATGGACAAAATTTAGATACAAAATTTCATAAATATTATATAATACTTTGAAAGTTAGATCATAAGGAAACAACAGAATGTCGTTATGTGCGAATCGAAACAAGCGAAGTCGCGGAACACCTAGCTTAAAATAAAACACTGTCGAGAATCAGTCATTAAAAACAAATGAAATGCATAGTTGCAACCTATTTCGTGTTTTCAATTAATGACAGGTGTGTAAAATGGATTTTAAATGGCTGCAAGCTTCACGCAATTAAGTGAAATGGAAAATTTTATTTTCACATAAAATGAAACTTTTAATTATCGTGTTTATGTGATAGTCTTGAAAATCCATAACTATTCCACCGACAGTCTGTTGTTTAAATGTACTGAGAAGAAGTGAGAGAGAAACGCAATTTATCTCTGCAACGGAATTAACCATTAAATAGAGGCCGGTTCTCGGCAGTGTCAGTCGAATTTATATTACAATTCTTACTTAAAATAATTTTCTGGCGAGTGTTAAAACGTCATACATTGTATTTTTTGTCCTACACTCTATAATATGCTGTTTTTATTAATTGTGATTAAGCATTAAGATTTCAAAAACATATATTTTTGCCCAAAAAATTGAATCAAAAAACGTAATACGAGGTTGACTCGAATTAAGTGATTAATTAGAGCGATAGGAGCTGTTGGAGAAATTTGGATAAAATCCGTGGCACAGGATCAGTTAAACAGCAATACTGAATTTAAAATTACATTTTTACTAACGTTTTGGTACAGCATTTGAAGATTTGAAGATGGTACGAAGTGTACCGAAACCAGAAGCGTAGCGTGCCTTGGCGGGGCCTCGTATAAAAATTTGTTTGGGGGCCCCTCCCCTGTTGAAGTAAATGACTTAAATGGGGAAATCCCGCAGCCCGCGATAACCGATGTAGGGTGTTGGCAACTTTTGAACGCACGCTTTACGCGAAATTGCTTTTTTTGACTTTTGTCATTTCTGAAATAAAAAAAAATTGGGAACTTTTTATTAATTTTTGCCCCGTATAATTGATACGGCAGATACGGCGTTAGCTACGCCCCTGTCCGAAACGTTAGTAAAAATGCAGTTTTAAATTCAGTATTGCTGCTTAACTGATCCTGTGCTACGGATTTTATCCAAATTTCGCCAAAAAAACGTGATATTCGTCAATATTTCTTTACAACACGTCACGAAATTTCGAAATACGGGAAGGCAAATTAACATATTGAAGGTTTTTCTTTACAAACATGTTAAAACTACTGATGAAATTGCCTTTTTTTTAATTTAACTTTTTCTGTCCAAAAAATTGCGCGAAACATGCTAATTTTCTCGTTTTTATCTGATTTTAAATCGTTTATTTAGATGAAATAAACAGTAGAAACTTGGCAAAAAGTCATATAGGAAGAATGATACATATTTCTAAAGATTGAATAAGATTTTTCACAGAAATTAGAGATTTCCGTAACGTAAGTAGGTACCCGTACATTTTACCTTAATTTCTATTAGTTATTCTAATAGTAGGTTAGATGGCAGCTAGGTGGTAGGTACTGCTAAACGGCACGGTGACTCACATCGTCCGGCAATAGCCGCTCGGGTTAAGACAATGATTTATCTCTGTATTGTGTACAAGATTCTATGTTTGCATCTAGCTTGGAGTTATATGAAATATTATAATAATATTATTGATTTTTTCTTTATTGATTATAAAAAATAATAAATTTAAAATACTGCAGTTCAGTTTAAAAATAAAAGCTAGTAGGTGCACCTCAAATTTCACAATTCAATATAAGTGGTACAGTTTTTATGCATGGGACGGATATGCTTCACAATAGTTTCATCGCTTTGCCGCTCCATTAAGGTTGCTAGCCATTAAGCTTAAGTAATTATGTATGAACACTAACTTGAATTTATAACTATAAATTAATATTTAATTTAAGGCTGTCGGAACGCTCCGAATTTTGTTTGTGCTGAGACCCAGCGGTAAGGGGCGAGGTAGGCAAAAGACATATTGTGAGTGTGGCCTTCTTTAGCTCTGTCTCGCTCAAATCATCCGCACGTTTCAATTTTTGGCTGGTGCCAACTACGAGGCTAAAAAATTTTATTGCAAGGGTGCCGCTGTCAACTGATTACTCTAATTTTTGGAAATATTTTGAAGATTTAAAAAACTTTTCCGAAAAAGGAAGAGTCACTTTAGGTTTGTGATGGAACAGTTTTGTGAAATAAGTACGAATAAGGTCATAGTCTGACATTGAAAACGTGTGTTTTTTTAGCACAATTAATGCCAAATTTTTTCTAGTAAATCGTACATAAATTACAAAAGTAGTCCATTAGAGACCTAGATTTGTCCTTTATCTTCCTTATAGAGAAAGAATTTTTGCAAAATGTTGACGAATAAATCTACAATCAGTTGACAGCCGAAGCTCTATTTTTGGCTTAAATTCAAAGCGTTCCGACAGCCTTAACTGTAGCGCCCGCTCGTCACCGGCCTGTAATGAATAATTTTACTATCGGTACACATGGATGAAAATCAGCCATTTTATAGGACGCAGGACAAAAAAAAAGTGTTTTGTCTTTAAAATAGTCATTCAGTATTTTTTCATCGGTGGAAGATTTGTCCTTTTTATATTTATAATTTGTTATCGAAATAGTTTACTCTATCAATAAAGTTATTACAGCACCATAGTTACTAAAAAAATACAATTTTCAAATTCTATGTTCTGTGTAACAAAATATAATTTAGTCCAGGGGTTCTCAAACTTTTTCAGTTCGCGGCGCACTTGCAGATTTAGCATTTTGCCTCGTCGGCCTAGCTAGTCGAAATAGGGTGAAATGAAACAACATGACGCTGAGTTTTTATATCATAAATACCTAAGTTTAGTTTCCGGAGAATGGTAAATATGAGCACCTCATCATATTCGAATTATTCTTTCAGTAGATAATAAAAAAATAAAAACAGCCTTGTAGACCCTAGACACGAATATATACGTCGGCCCTCAGTAATGGCAAATAAAAATTTTATTATTTCAAACACACAGAATTTGAAAATAGATATTCCTATAATAATTATATTATTTACATTTTTATAACATTTACCAACATGAATATGATATAAATAACGTTAAAATCTCTAACTGGTTTCTCGTTTTTTTTTTATGAATACCGCGTACAAAACTACTGCAATGGCTGCTTTAAACCAAAGAACGCAGTTATATAAGGTTCTTTGCTTAGCATCAAACAAAATATTCAAGGCAATTGTCACATTTTGAACACACCATTCAACTACCCCGCCTTAATCAACAATAGGGTCGTCCCGCTTATCAAAATTTGGTAATTTTGAACAGTGCACAATATAAATATACATAACCAAATAATTTAACCGAATATTTCGTTCTTATATCGTTCTTCTTAATTGCAAACAAGAATTTTAAAAAATGTATTCGTTTCAAACGGCTGAGCTTAGACGCCATATTAGACGTCATCGGTAAACCTGAGCCAGCACATCACTTCCACGCATAGAAAGAGATGTATATATACCAGTTCTACATCTCTACTACCGGTCATTATGTTCGGCAGTTAGATATCCAGGCAGACGTTCCAGAGTTAATCATAGATTTATACCATCTGTGATCAGGATAAGTTTATTTGAGACTATTAATGTGTGTTTTTACAACATGGAATAAAAATGTGTTTACTTTCGGTATTTTTACACGCTTTTTAATGATACAATAATCACAGACACAACAGCTGATTTACTATACCTATCTCTCTTAATGTATGAATCAAACCTATAAGAGATCAGTGATTCAACTACAGGCAGCCAATCAGCTGAAGCTATCTACCGATGACGTATTCCGTAACGGGAAAACTCTATGTTTTTAAATTAAGTACATTGAAAAATGCACAATTTTTTCTTGTACAAAAGCTTCCGAACAATTCGCAAAAAAATAATTTCATTATCTATTTGTAACGTAGATTCCAACCAGAAAAAAGCGTAGGACGAGCCCATTACTTCAAAACTCAGTGTTCAAAACCCAACTTCCACCTTTTTCTTTGCACATGTAATATTCTAGCAACAATAGTTATAATTTGTCAACAATCAACAATTTATCGGCTGTTGTTTTTCTGTACAATCGATTATCGTTTCATCGATAATCGTTATTGGAATTGTTACCTGCTCTCATTTATCAAATATAAAAAAATCAGTTTCTTTATCCCAATCATTTAAGTTCAGTGGATCGAAGCTGTCTTCTAAGAACGTATCGATTTGTTTGTATAAATGCTGTTGAACTCCCTTAAAACTATGATCTATGTCCGGATATGTC